>PVJI01022242.1:0-25623 GCA_004026765.1 Micronycteris hirsuta | reverse complement strand
AAAAAAAAAGGCTCCACAGCCTTCACCAGGTTGCCAGAGGAGTCTATAGCATTAAAAAAAACCAAAAACAAAACTAAGAATCCGTGCTCTATGACTTTTGGACCATGGAACTGATGGAGAGACTCTGGTCCAGGGATTGAGTTCTCTTAGGTCAGGTGCCCACCCTTCATCTGATTAGCTGGGGCCAGGGGACTAGGGTCACACAGTACAGATCTGACCCCCTCCGTCATCTTGCCCTTTCAAGGAGAGCTGTGGATGAGTAGGACATACTTCCAAAGAAGCGAGCTTAACTGAACTGGCCACCTTAGTTCACGCTGTAGTCATTTGTATTTGATGTAGAGAACAGCTTTCTGCCATAGTCATATTGTACCATCCATCTAGAAAGTATGTGCTATTGATCACCAAAGGAACGAGGAAGTAGAGTGTAGATATATTGATATGAATTCAGAAGGAGCCATATTGATAGCCCTAAGTAGCATTTTAGTATGGTAATGAAAATAGTGATTGGAATAATAGCAAAGATTTGATGTTGAATGAAAAAAATATATTCTCCCCCCGACTCAGGGTCATGGATCCTGGGAGAGCCACTCTTCCACCCTCATTCTCCAAATTATAGCTTTTGCCATGTTGATTATGGAAGGGTCTAGTGTATTCATCTAAGATTTGCAAAGTCCTTACACCAGGAGAACAACATGATGCCCCCCCGCTCATCAAAGACAGGCAAGGGAGGTTCGTGCTGAGGACATGCGTTCTTCTCATCTTGAGCTGAGCTAGGAGTCTGAGCAGAGATTTTCAGAGACTCTCATTTTCCTGGGACACTCTCACACAGATTTAACTGCAAAACATCATTTCCCACGTAACACTGTTTCCCTTGCCAGCCTTCCTACAGCCTCGTCATTAATTCCGCTAGACCTGGCAGCTGTGTTCGGGCTAGGGCTATTAGCTGGCTGGTTCCTGTGGATTTTCCTCCTGTTTTCAACTCGACATGCTGTTCCGATTTAATGGACAAACCTTGACCCCGTCCCACCCTCCAGATCTACCCTATGGTCTTGCTTCTGTTTGCCTCTAGTTCAGGTTAAAAGCAGGGAGTTTGGGGGTGGGGCTAGGAAATCCCTGACAAGGATGAAAAATCCCGCCTGCTTTCTGCTCTTCTCTCAGAGTAGACTGTGCACAGGCCAATGTCATAGAACTGGACCTGCTTTACCAAATGCACAACCATTCATATATTTCTTTGGGCCTAGAACAGTCTGGCTCAGAGAAGGTGTCTAGTAAGTGATTCTTCAATGAATAAACTTATTTGTTTTTGTAGCTTGAGACTTTCTCCCTGATTCTGCTTTCCAGGACATTATCTCCTGCCATTAGACAAGGATTTATTTTGTGTGTGCGTGACACAGAGAGTCACATATATGCACACTTTTGTTCATGTAATACAGACTTGGAAGCAACTTTTTACAATAATCCTTTGAATGTCATTTTCTCCCAGTCCCAGAAAATAGTGTCCCTCTGGCCTATCCCGAGATTTTGAGGTAGAATGTACTTACGGGAGACTAATTCAGCATCCCTAGACCTCCCGCTGGCTTCAGCAGGAAGCGCCCTCTGGGACAAAGTCAGGTTCAATGGTAGAGAAGCTCAGACTATGGGGCGCAGCTGTCTGAGGATCTCAGGGCACTGACTGCAAAAGATGATGAGAGCTCAGCACTGCCGGGTCGTTATTCCTTCCTCATGGGTCTTAGGGAGACTCGCCTCCCTGCCTCCACCTCCTATCCCACCCTACCCGAGCAGTGCGTCCCTTGCCCGATACCCACGATTCTTGCTCTTAGAATGCTGGTGTGGAGAGCTCCACAGGAAAGAACTTGCAGAAGTGGCTCTGGGGTTGTGCGGCTGGCTCCAGCTTAAACTCACGGGGCTGTGAGCATGGGAGCGTGGGCCTGCCAGAGGAAGAGCTGAGAAGTCCCCAGAGTTTCAGCTTTTCTTTTTTAGACTCAGTGAGGGATTAGCAACCAAGGGCTCATATCCACCCAGGCTAGTGAGAACAGGGACCTCACCAGGATTGGGGGAAACTCCCATCCCGAAGCTCTGCTGCAAATCTACACTATAATCTCTGTGAGAGCAGTGGCCGTGTCTGTACTCCCAAATGGAATCCCCAGCACCTACTTCAGGGCCTGGCACACAGTAGACAAATACTGGCTGAATGAACCTGAGCTCTGGGAGCTCACAGGCTAGTGAGGGAGATAGGAAACAAGTAAACAGTAAATAATTGAAAATGATTACAATCATCTTGAGGGAAAAGGATGGAGTGCTGTAAGAGCAAATACTTCAGATGACATGGTCAGCGGGCCAGAAGAAGTGACATTTGAACTGAGATCTGAAAGATGAGAAAGAACCAAGCACTTGAAAAGCAGGGAAGATAGAATTCTAGGAGATGCCCTTAAGCCCCTGGCCAGTTCATAGTAATGCTGAGGAGGCAGTCTGCATGCCTATTTATCTAGATTCTTGTAGGCTATTTATAGAAAAAAAGAAGGGTCTACTGTTGATTCATGGTTAGTCTGTTCCCCGCTGCCCCCACCCCACGCCGTTCCTTACATATCCAGCTTTGTTTTATAATGCCTTAGACCTGGTGTTATTGACTGGGAATCAAAGGCTCCAGTGTGTGCCTGGCCATGAAGAACAATTATTTGTTTATGTGTCTGACTCCCCAGCCCAGACTATGAGCTCCTTGAAGGCAGTGAACTCCATCTTATCCTTAGGACACAGCATGCTATCTGGCATACTCAACAATTTTGTTTAATGATTGAATTAATAATAACAGTTAATATTTATTGAGTGCTTCCTATGTGCCAGGCAGTGTAGTGAGCACTTTCCATGCATTATCTCACTTAATCCTCGTCATAGCTCTGTGATGCGGATAGTGTTATTATTCCCATTACATAATTGGAGAAGCTAAGGTTTAGAAAGGTAAAGGAATGGACTTGGGATTTGAGCAGTTCAGCTCCAGAGCCTATGCAGTTTTGCTGAAGTAAAGTGTGTTTTTTGGTTGCCTTCAAGTTGCTAAGAGTGCTTGGAGCTTTCAAGGGAAAGGAATTAATATGTTACATATATTATCTCATTTAACAATCTTCTCAACAAACCTTATTGATAGGAGTCATTTTACTCATTTACAGAGAAAATTGAGGCTCAGAGAGATTAAGTCACTTGGCCAAGATCATAAAAACAAATACATAAGTGGTGAACTTTTTTTCCCAGAACTAGGCCTGTGTGACTCGAGATCCCGTGCTCTGTCCCCATTCTATGCTAGCTCCCGTCACTCAGTCGCTAGGCAGGAACCTGCCCCACTGACTGTGGAAAAGTCCTGAAAGGTTGCCCTGGCCTGCTGGAGACCTGAGAGTCTGTTCTTAAAAGAAGGAGCAGAGTAGAGGAAGGCAGAGGAGAGGCGAAGAGTAGAGACTTTATATTTTTAAAGTCCTTTTTAAAAAATGAGATATAATTCACGTACCATAACATTTACCAAAAAATGTACAGCAAAAGTATACACTTCGGTGGTGTTATAGTGTTCACGAGGTCGTGCAACCCTAACTACTGTTTCCAGAGCCTTTTCTTTGCCCCAAACAGAAACTCTGTGCCCATATACTTGCGGTCATTCTCCACCCGCTACCCCTGGCGGGTGGGAGTCACTAATCCACTTTCTGTCTCTGTGTGGATTTGCCTATTCTGAATATTTCATGCAAATGCAATTGTATAATATATGGTTTTCTGTGTCTGAATTCTTCTGCTTAGCATTCGATTTTCAAGGTTCATCCATTAAGGCAGTACTTCATTCCTTTTTATGACAGAGTAATATGCCATTATATGTGGCCACATCACACTTTTTTAATTCATTTGACAGCTGATGGACAGTTGCGTTGTTTTCGCCTTGGGGTTATTATGAATAATGCTGCTATGAACATTTGTGTACGAGTTTTCATATGAACGTATGTTTTCAATTTGGGGGGTATATACTTAGGAGTGCAATTGCTGGGTCATTTGATAACTCCACATACAACTCTTTGAGGACCTGCCAAATTGTTTTTTATCATGGTTTGTCTTTTATTAATAGATTTAAAACATTGAAATATAAGGTGTATACAGAAAGGTGCCCATATCACAAGCACACAGCTGGAAGAGTTGTTCCAAAATGAACAGCCATGTAGGCAGCACTCAAATCAAGAACTGGAAAATTGCCAGCACTCGGCACCCACCACCTCCAAATGGTATCCACTCTCCTGACTTCCGATGTGATGGATTCATTTGCCTGTTCGAACTTCATATGAATGGAATTGTATGGTATATACTCTTTTGTGTCTGATTTCTTTCATTCAACAAAATGCATGTGAAATTCGCCCGTGTAGTGTTTGGCAGTACTTTGTTACTTTTCATTTCTGTGTAATATTCCAGTGTAAGACTGCACTGCTGTTCACCCATTTGTGTTGCATATACAGAGCGGGGCAAAAGTCGGTTTACAGTTGTGAGTACACAAAACACACTTTATTCTTATCTTGTTATTTATTAATTATTGTATTATTTTCCATACAAACGTCTTTAAACCTACTTTGCCCCAGCCTGTGTACTAAAAGTGGAACAGTTGTCCCCTAGTTACGCATGTGCTTAGGTTTTAGTGTGATAGGTCCTACCCAACAGTTTTGCAAAGTGACTGTGTTGGTTTATACTCACACAGGCAGTATTATGAGAGTTCTGGTTGTACCACATCCTTGTCAACACTTGTGTTATCTGCCTTTTTCCTTTTAGCCATTATAGCAAATATGTAGGGACATCCTATTGTGGATTTGAGTTCCCTAATGGCTAATGAGGTCCTGTACATTTTCATGGAAATATTGGTCATTTAGATATGACCAGGCCTTTTGCCCATTCTCCGTTGTGTTGTTCTTTTCTTGTTGATTTTTAGTTCTTCATATACTCTAGAAACAAGTCCTTTGTTGGTTATTTGTATTGCAAATATTTTCTCCCACTCTACTCTTTTACCTTTTTTGCTCTTTTAATTGTGTCTTTTGATGAACAGAGATTCCTAATTTTATTTTTTCCACTAGAAATGTTCTTTTTCTTATTTCTCAATTATAGTTTACATTCAATATTATTCTGTATCTGTTTCAGGTGTACAGCATCGTGGTTAGACATTCATACACTTTCCAAAGTGTTCCCCCTGATATTACCAGTACTTACCTGGCACTATACATAGTTATCACAATATTATTGACCATATTCCCTATGCTGTACTTTATATCCCTGCGACTATTTTGTACCAATTTGTACTTCCTTTTTTAATTTTTAATTTTTGTCCTCACTCACCAACATTTTTTCACTGCTTTTAGAGTGAGAGAAAGGAAGGAAGAGAGAGAAACATCAATATGAGAGAGAAACATCAATTGGTTGCTTTCCATACATGCCTGGACTGGGGATCATATGTGCCCAGGCCAGGGATTGAACCTGCAACCTAGGCATGTGCCCCTACTGGGAATCAAACCTGCACCTTTTGGTTATGGGACAATGCTCCAACCAACTGCATCACACCACCCAGGGCCCAATTTGTACTTCTTAATCCCTTCACCTTTTCACCTACTCTCTCGGTTCCCCACCTCTGGCAACATCAGTCTATTCTCTGTATCTTTGAGTCTGTTTCAATTTTGTGTGGTCATTTATTTTGTTCTTTAGATTCCAAATGTAAATGAAATCAAATGGTATTTCTCTGACTGACTTATTTCACTTAGCGTAATACCCTCTAGATCTATCCATGCTATCATAAATGACAAGTTTTCATTTTTTATGGCCAAGTAATATTCTATTGTATATACACACCACACTTTTTTATCCATTAATCTATTGATGGGCACTTGGGTTGCTTCCGTACCTTGGCTATTGTAAATAACACTGCAATGAGTAGAGGGGTGCATAAATTCCTTCGAATTAGTGTTTGGGGTTTCTTCAGTTATATGCCCAGAAGTGGAATCTCTGGGTCATAAGTCAGCTTCATTTTTAATTTTTTGAGGATCCTCCATATTGATTTTCGTCATGGCTGCACCAGTCTGCATTCCCACCATCAGTGCATGAGGGTTCCCTTTTCCCCACATCCTTACCAACACTAGTTGTTTGTTGATTTATTGATGACAACCATTCTGACAGGTATGAGGTGATATCTCATTGTGGTTTTAATTTGCATTTCTCTGATGATTAGTGACATTGAGAATCTTTTCATATGTCTACTGGCCATCTGCATTTTAATGTAGTCCAATTTATCCATTTTTCCCTATATGATCTGTGTCCTCTTAAGAAACCTTTGCCCACCTAACGTCATAGAGATCAAGCCTTGATCATGAGTGTGTGTGTGTGATGCAGTGCATCACCCTGGAGACTGAGAGTTTGCTGGGTGGATAGGACACTGTGACACCCTGCAGGGAGGGAGCAGGCAGTGGGGGCAGGGATCCCAGGAGACCACAGCCACTGTGGGCTGTGTTCCCAGCTGTCAAGCATGTAATCTGGAGTGAAAGAGAATCCCTTTGGTGGTAGCTGTCCTACAAAGGACACTACTGGGTCCTCTAAATCACCTCTGTGCCCTGCAGACCCAGCTGACTATCCTCTCTTCTCCCCTAAAACAGAAAAAAAAAAAAATGAAATATGCCCTCACGTGCTGTGCTCATGGCACAGGGCAGGGGTCCGAGCTTTCAGGATCAGATGCCTGCCTCGCAGCTGTGATTTTCTTTTTGTTTCTAAACCTGAGTCTTTTGCTTTCTCATTTGCACCGCATTGTTTCATTTCTGTTTGAGAAAAGGATGGTGGGCTGGCTGAATGTGAGAGAGGTGCTAAGCTATCATTCAGACTTTTCCCCCTGATAGGCTGGCTGGAGCCCCCACATCCTGAGCCAGATCTGACAGGAACTGCTTGTTCTTCTTGGAGGAGTGGGAGTAGAGAAAAGAGAAATGAGAAATTGCTACTGCACTTTCTGAGAGCCTCTGAGGATTCGTCCGCCCCGGGAAACCCCTTTTGTCCACCAGCCCCTTCGCTGCCGTCGGTCCCTCTCCAGACTAGAAAGCCCTGGTCTGTGCTGTGCCTGGGCGGGGCTTCAGGAACACGGTAGGCTCCGCCCTCCGAAGGGGAGGCGGTGGTTAAGGAGCGAGCAAAGGTCACACACAGCTTAGGCAGCACCATTTGCTGTCACCTTGAGAAGTTCCACCTTGTCTAGCAAAACCTCCTTTCAGAGGCAGCCACCACAAAGGGCTCTTATGAGAGCGGCGGCCCCTGCCCCCACCTTCACTTCCACTCCCTTCGCCATTATTTTTCTTTTGGGGCAGAGCGGAGGGGCCTTCCTGCTAGGACTTTGAGGGGCTGTACTTATTTTAAAAGGCAGTTTAGAGTCTAGAGCCTCCCCATACCAGAGATTCATTTTTCTGATTTTCTGGTACCATTGGAGCGTACTCAAGGGTTAAGCCAGGGTTTCCTTCTCTGGGGGGCATTTTGTCTTCTCCCTCTGTCAGCCTCTTGAGCTACTTGGAGATTTAAGGAAAGAGGTGAGAGCTAGCATCTAATACAACTAGACCTCAGCGCAGGGACCAGCCTTCCTCGGGGCGGGTGGGTGGGAGGAAGACACGGATGTCTCGAAAGGCAGGAGAGCGCAGTGGTTCAGTGTATGTTCTGGAGTTCGGCTTCCAGGGTCTTCCGCCTCCCTGTTCTGCTGCTTTCTAGCTGTGGTCTTGGTCAAGTTATTTCACCTCCCTGAGCCTTTGTTTGCTCATGTACAAAACAAGAATGATTTTAGTGTTCAGCTGATAGGGTTACTGCAAAGATTGAGATAATGCATTAAATGCTAGCATAGTACCTAGTGCTCCGAATACATTCCAGAATGTTAATCTCAACCAAACTTTCTGTTTGGACCTCTCTGTATTGTTTTTCTTCCTCCCTCCCGCCCTTCTCTTCTGACTGTGTAGCTCAGGGAGCCAGCTAGGCCTCAGGCAGAACGACAAAAATATGAATAATGTACGACTGGACTTTATCTCAAACCGTTTTGAACTCCGTACCTACCTTATCTCCATTGTATTTCCACCACCATGAGAGAGAGTGAGCCAGCCACAAAGAAAGGGAATTAAGGATTTGATTGTATACATGCCTGCTTGAATGTATGTATATATGCATGCCTCCATTCCCCACCTTGCTTTTAAAGGGTGGAAGGATGAAGGGGACTATAATTAATTTTCAAGTCCCAAACACAAGATTAAGTTCGGCCTCTCTGTTTTTCCCCAGCGCTGAGCGGGTGGGCGCCCAGGAGCCCGAGGCTGCTGGTCAGGTAGCCCTGCCGCACACACCCAAACAAAGCTGGGCCAGACCAAACACAGGAGCCGTGTCCGCTGTCCCGTTGACCTCACATACGATCTTCAAGGGCACGTGCCTTGCGCACTTGCGGTGCTGTGCTCTCTCCCATCACCAAGGCTTGTGCTCAGTGAACTGCGAGAACAGAGGGGTATTCTGTGAGGGACAAAAAACACCGGGACCCCTCAGGCTGGATCTTGCCTGAGCACGTCCAAGTGAGATGTTGTGGAAAAACCTGAAGTGAGGAGAAGGGAGAGTGAGGCGGCTGTCTTCTAAAAGTCTGGACATCACCACCATCTCTCTCTCTCTCCTTTTGTCCTGTTATTTTTTTTCCCCCCTCGGATTCTGAAGAACTGTGGGATTTATCCCACCAGAAACCATTTGGCTGTTCACTATTTGGAGGATATATCTGCAGGTCATGTTTTTCTACTTTCCAAAGTGTCCTTATTTAAAATGGAAACGCCGCAATGGAGCCTCTGGCATGAGCCCCATCAGGGAGCGGGGAATGGAGGGGAAAGGGTTCCTGACGGGAACCCTCACTGTTAGACCATGCGAATGCTTTTGCTAAAACTTTTGGAGGAGCGAGCTGTTTGTGCTTTGTGTGCTTCTGGAGAGGACAGCTTTGTTTCTCTCTGTTATACGCCCCTCCCCCAAAAAAGAGGGTAAGGAGAAGGAAAGTGAAACTTGGGTCTCTTAGGTAGGTCCAGAGTATGGGGAGGACCAAGGAAGTCTTCGAGAAGCAACAGGGGCAGTTTTGGGGAGGTAAGGAGGCATAATGTACATATACGGAGTAGGCCACCTTTGCAGATATTAACCAGAATAATCCTTCTGCCAGTCTCATAAACGTGGGTAGGGGTCTCCTCATTTTTCTGGTGAGGGAACAGAAGATAAAAGAGGTTAGTAACATCACTACTGACTGGAAAAACCAGGATTTCAAACCTGGACCTTCTGATACAAAAGCCATCTGGCCTTGGTCCATGCCAGTGATTGAGGAGTGGGCTAGCACAGCGGTGGTGGATAGTGAACTATCCAGAGGTTATCTCCCCGGTCTGGACTTTGAGTAGTCACTGACTTGCTAGGAGGTCACATGCTTTGGGGTGAGGAAGGGTTAATGATCGGGTCAGACCCTGGCTTCTCTGTACACTATAGCATTAGAGTGTTTCTTGAGTCTCCTTGGCACTGGACTGGGGCCAGGCAAGAAAAGTCTCTGAGCCTCGCCAAGGGAAGGGACACATTTCTTGAGTACCCAGTCTACTTTCATTTATTCTTTTCACAACTCTCTGGTGTCAGTGTTGTTAGTCTCAGCCCCATCATATCTATCTCACCTTCCCTCCTTCCCCTCCCTTTCTCCCTCCCCTCCCCTCTCTCTCCCTCTCCCTCCTTCCACCCCTTCCTCTTTCTCTCCTCCCTCTCCTTTCTCTGTCTCTCTCTCCCAATAAGATGTTGGTTAAATGTAATAACTTACCCAAAATGTCACAGCTAGCAAATAGAAGACCAAAAATCTTAGGTACAAATCCAGATCTTGGAGACTCTAAAGACAGAACTCAAAGCTCGCTTTTACTTCTCACTTTTTTTCCCCTAAGAATTTTTCCCCCTAATTCCTGGATATTCTTGCTTCTTTCTCTTTGAGTGAGAAGCCACTTTCAGCTTTCTCTTTTTAAACCTTTATACTTCCCTTGGCCTTGGGTTCACCTTTCCTTCTGACTCACTCTTTTCCTACCAAAACTGAATCTGTGCTGGGGACCCGGGAGTTATTTCAGGTGTTATTATCTTTGACGTCAGGGTTTTATTCTAGGTTTCTGGATTATCCCTCTGTCACATCTACCTTATTCCCTGGAGGGGTGTTATCCTTGACTCCTCTCAGGTCCCACACCCAGTTTATCAGCAAATCCTGCTGGCCGTACCTTCAAATACACCCAGAACCTGTCACTTCCCACCACCTCTGCCGCCACCACCTCGCCACCGCCACCGTCATCTCTCACCTGGTTACTGCAGCGGGAGCAGACCCGCCCACTCCTCTCTTCCTGCCACACTCCAAGCGGTCCTTTTAAATGTCAACCAGATCATTTCATTCTTACAGGGAAAAAAGCTCATATACTTCCTTATCTCACAATTTCAAATAAACACAGATCCATGAGGACACCTGTATCTGAGATAGAGTGGCCAACTAATTTATTGTCCGAAGAGGGCCAGTTAGAAGAGAGAAAGGGAGCCCTGTTAGCAGACAAAAAGCATAAACTGGGCCTGGGTCCAGGCAAATGGGAGTCTGGTCACGTGACCCGGGTACGTGGCTCATTCTCTCACTTCCATTTGGGTCTTTTAAAAATGTCACCTATACACCTGAAACTAATCCGAGATCAGGTTAAATGCAAACTGTCATTGAAAAACAAAATTTAACTCTTAGCGAGGCCCCTTTGACCTCTGTTGAGAGTGCTCACACATCCCCTGCCCCCGCACCAGAGCGCCTGCCCTGATTTATTTTCCTCCCTGGCCTTATCACCGCCTTGATCTCCCCTCTCCAGAACGTAAACTTCAGGAGGGCAGGGGATTTTTATCTCTTCTGTCCAATATACTATATCCCCAGCATCTAAGTCATCCTGACCACTGCAGGTGGTCGGTAAATACTTGGTGAATGGATGGATTGGGGCAGAGGGGAGCGAGAGTTCTACTTCTTGAAGAGCCTTTCTCTTTAGAGTTTCCTTCTTGAACCATTTCTACTTATCCTGGTAGCCCTTTGGTAATCTGAGACCTTAGAAGAGTTTTCCAATGGGCTCTTAACCCTAATGGGAGCTACTGATGATTTCCTAAGACTGGGGCTCCCAGGATGGAGGCGTGTATCCAGTGCCAGCACAGTTTAGCAGGTGGCCAGAGGTAGGAGAAGAGTTCTTACCCTTAGGAAGTCACCGTCGGGGGCCCTGACCTGCAGATGTGACACTGTGACAGTCTGTCAGGGCCTTGGGGCCGTGCCAGCCTCCGGGGCAGGTACCAGCACCAAAGACCTGCTTTAGGCTGACGCTGGGGAGCTCTGGTTTGCTCATTTCCCACTTTCCTTGTTTTAAATCTGCATCCTCAGCCTGCGGGCCCATGTCGAGTAGGGTAAGCAGTGTAACAGGGTCTAGCCTTTCCTTCCCCAGGACCCTAAAGCTTTCTTTTCTGAGACAGAGGAAAGGAGATATGAAGGGAGAGGAAAGGAGAGATGAGATGGGGGTGGGGTGGGATCAGACCCCTTATTTCTCGTTGAAAGGGGCAGTTGGGATCTCTGAAACAGATCCTGGGGGGACTGGAGTAGGAGGGAGTCTTAGGAGTCCTGGCCGCCGGTAGCGAAGTTCAGACCTGACGGAGACGGCAGTGACTGCTGAGGGGGGAGTGTGGACCCTCCAACCAAGATGGGCTCCAATCGGGACAAGAGGGGAACTAAAATGCCCTGTAGGGTTTCTGCAACTTTGCTCTTTTTAAAGCTCCGTGCATGGCCGTATAGCAGGAGCTGAAGTCCTAGCGGACTGGAGATGGGAGAGTGAAATAGCTCGTGGAGACAGGAGAGTACTATAGCTCTTGTGACTCCTGCAACTTCACAGTACTAGTGGGAAGTAGTGAAGAAGTTTATGTAGATGTAGCAGAAAGACTAAAAAGGGAAGCCCAGAGGAAGTTTCTGATTCCTCATCATGGTATCAATATTAGTTTGGAGCCAAGGAAGCCTTGGCAAACAGTGGCATCCTAGAGAAAGCCACTTTGTGAAACAAAAGGAAATCCCCACAGGCATATCCTTAATTCGGAATACGAAGTCCTTTGCAATCTGCTGGAGGAGAATTTAGCCTTCTAGTCTCATTTCCCATGAGACATGTCTGTATGTCCTCTCTTTTCACACCTGCGTGCCTCAGAAACTCCCAGCACATTCAAAGTCTAACCTTGCACGGCTTAACTTGACGTTACCACCCCTGAAGCATTTTGAGGACTCTCCTTCAAAATCCGTCCCTTTCTTCTTCTCTAAGTTCCTATTACCCTTTGTTTAGAATTCTCTTGTACAATAGCATAACACTTGAAAATGTACGTATGTATATATATCTTCCTATCTCCCTCTGAGGCAGGGACTCTGACTTACTCCTGTTCCGGGGAGGGAAGGGCTTTCGCATCCGCCTTCCCACCCCCAAGCCTGTAGGGCTTGGCACAGGGTAGAATCTCAGCCGCTTTGCTGAGTAGAATTGATCCCGGGTTAGTCAGATGAACGCATTATACAGGAGAACACATTACACAGTATCCTTCCCCTCCCCACTCTGGGCAGTGACCCGCTGTGTGGCTGGTACACCTTGCTCCTGGCTCACGCAGACTTGTAGCAGGGGGCCCTGCTATTTGCTTTTCTTAGTCCTGACTCCAGCATTCTCCCTTTGATCTCCGCCACCGCCCCAGCTGCCCCGACCATTGTCCTGGGCAGGGAGCTAAAAAGTCTCTCCTTCCCAGGCTCAGGCCTCGCCCCCTCTCTTCCCTGGCGTGTCCTGCACCGGATGCCCAGAGAAGCAGTGGCGACAGGGAATGGCCTGAACAAGATTCAGGGTACGGCCTTGCAGCCCCTGAGGCTTCCAGGAGGGGCCAGCTGCCTCTTTTTTTCATCTGTTTGCTTCTTTCTCATCACCCGAGGGAGCTTGTTCCTGGGCGGGATGGGGACAGAGGCAGACGGTCTGTGATGGGAGGGACCCTGGGGAAGGCTGTGTTGCCCTTCTGACTGAAACCCTGCTGTTCAGAGGAGTAAACAGGGCAGTCATAATATTTGCGGGCGCCGAAGCCAGACTGTTTGGATGCTAACCCCGCTTCACCACTGACTAGCTGTGACTTCCTCGGGGAAGCGGGGTTGCACCGTTGCCACCGTGCTCACTCACTCACACACACCGCTGCTCCCTGCGGTGTGCCAGATTGTCCCGGTGCCACGGAAATACCGGTGAGGGAGACAAGAGTAGGTTAATACAGTCAGTACGTGGGACAGTGTCTGGCACATGGTATATATCAGCAAATGGACCAACATTCTCTTCCTAGGACTTTTCTGAGAGTATGTACTTGGCTAGAAAAGCTGTGGCAGCAACGGTTGGCCAAGCTCTCTCTGAGAAGGGGAAAGATCTAGGGATGGCTGACATGTAGCCTCTCAATTTGGACCCTGGTCCTGGGTGGCACTGGCTTTAGTGGCCTTTCCGTTCTGGCACTTCCTTTTGAGACTACATACATGACCCGGCTAAAGATCCCCCTGGAAAACCGATGAGTCTGTTCTGTTCTCTAGAAAGGACAGGGGGCGAGGACCCCAACCACCTTGATTCTGCCTGGCCCGTGTGCGCCAGCTGAGCTGTATGGGGGACGATCTCGAGCGAAATGAAGGGCGGTCTCGGAGACTTGAGATAGAAGTAAGGGGAACAGCTGTTGGCCGCTCCGCTGACAGGCCTCACCAGCTGTGGAGTAGAGGACCTTCTAGAGGGGAGGTGGCTGGGGAATTGGAGAGCTGAACCTGGAAGGGAAGTGAGGTCAGGTGGAGGTGTGGGGCCTGATAGCTGACCTTCCCTGTCTCGGCGTCTTCCTCAGGTAACGCTGCCAAAAAGGGCTGTTTTACTCCTGATGCGATTCGTGGCTCGAAGTAAAGTTTGTGCACAGGGCTTCTGACTCATTGTCTGTGGTTTCCAGTGGAAGTCCAAGAGGGGTGCAGTCTTTATGGTGGGGGTCAGGTTAGAGTAGAAATGGAAGTTATGTGTCCTGGGATCAACAAGTTTTTGCAGCCACCACCACGCTCAGGGAAAGGTAACTGCATGATCTTGACTGTGGTTCAGCGGCTACTTCATTGCCTCTCCTGCTTTCTCTCTTCCATCCTTCTCCCTCACTGGGTTTTCAGAAATGAATGCCCTCGTAGCCCAGAGGAAGTGCCCTTGACGAGAGATGTGGACCAACGCAGGATTCTTGGGTTGGTTCCCACATGGGCTGCTGGTATGACTTCCTTGGAGACCTGCTAACTTGGCTGGGAACCATATGACTGGCATGCACAGGGACAGATGAAGTAGTTCTGGGCCCTGTCCAAGATTCAGAAGTGCAGCCAAGTTTGGGAACACAGGATGTTGTACCCTTTCATCTCATTTTTATTGCAGGTCCTTCAGTCTTCAGCATTATTTCACCTCAGTTCAGCCAATACAGGAAAGTGGAGCTAGGCAAAGCATTTTGCTGAGAATAAAAATCCACACGGCTCCTTCTGTATTGAGGGAAACATACATATAATGTGACTATAACAGTGCTTCTCAACTTTTTTTCATTATCACTTCCCTAAGGAACCTTTTAAGACATATTTTCCTAATCACCCCCCCTCAGGAAATTTTAGTATCAAAAATATACCAAAATTCTGATGCATGTATGTGTGTGTATATATTTCTGTGATTTATACTTTAAAAGAGTAAGATTTTTTTCACCCATCAAGAACCCATTTTCAGCCCTGGCTGGTGTGGCTCAGTGGATTGAGTGTGGACTGGGAACCAAAGGGTCCTGGTTCGATTCCCAGTCAGGGCACATGCCTGGGTTGCGGGCCAGGTCCCCGGTGAGGGCCATGTGAGAGGCAACCATACATTGCTGTTTCTCTCCCTCTCTTTCTCCCTCCCTTCCCCTCTCTCTAAAAATAAAATCTTAAAAAAAAAAAAAAAAAAAAAGAACCCATTTTCACTCCCCTAAGGGGAGATATTTTCCATTGTGAGTTTGTGGATTATAATAAAGCACAGTGGGATTGCAGTAGGGGCTATAAGATGTCAGGGAAGCCCCCAAAGCTTTGTAAACTTTATTTCTCCCATCTCCTCTGACTGAACAGCACAGCCCCATATTTTTTCCTGTCCCTCAGTCTGTCATTCCCGTATTGCACTCACTCCCCTATCCTGGACCTCATCATTCATCATTTTTTCTCTCTAGTGTGGCTTTTAGGAGTGAATTCAATTAAAATAGTAATCTCTACAGCTCAGGGATAATGATTTCCTGAACTCATCCCTTTAGAAGAAAGAGCCCAGAGACCTATGGGGTATTCATGGGAAAACGTAACAGACCTAAGTGTTGGAGGAAATGAAGATACACATTTGGAAATTGCCTTTCAGAGGAGATTGACCGAGAGGGCTTTGTGTTGGTCCGAACACACGTGGGCGTGGGTGCCCTCCGTGGGCTCTGACTTCTTTCTATAAATTCAGTCGGGCTTCACGCCAGTTCTGCCAGTGGAATAGCAAGTCCCTTTTCCCTGGCAGTACACTGTAACCAACACAGCGTCTCCTCTCCCCCATAGAAACTACCAGAGGCGTGCAGTGTTGGTGACGGAAGACCCTTTGTCACGAATCTACAAAATCTGTACACGGCAGTCACCAGACAAGAGGCCCAAGTGAGGCAGAAGCACGAAGACGCTGGTGAGCAGCTCCAGGGCACGTGGTCTCCCTGGGGCTCGAGTTAGGGTCTAGCTGTGTGGTAGCGCTAGCTACTTTGACTATTTAAGTTTAAATTAATAAAAATTAAAGTGAAAAATTTTATTTCCTCATTTGCTCTAGCCACATTTCAAGTGCTTAACAGCCACTAGAGGCTCAGAGATGGACAGAGGAGACACAGAATGTCCCCATCGTTGCGGGAAGTTCTGTTAAACTGACCTAGGCACTTAGGAGCATCAGTCCGAGAACCAGGAGAAAGATGACTCTCCCACCTGAGACATGGCAGGAAATGTGGAGAAGAACGGTTGGCTTTTTTGAGTCAGGGAAGCTCATTTCCTACTTGGTCAAAGTGGACCTGGGCAATCTTCATCGTAGAAACAGGGCTTTTCAAAAGTCAGCTGAAAGCTGGATTTGTGGCTACTCCTGTCTGTTCATATATTAGCGCCTACCCTGGCCTTTGTGTCAGAATGCTTGGTAAATCCTGATGTCTTCCTGGAAAGAAGAGGGCATTCATCACTATCTTCCCTTGATCTTTCTGATTTCAGGAGATCCTCAGGCCTCAGGAAGTGCCTCCCCACACGGAACTGATAGCCAACTTCTGGACCAGCCAGAAGAGCCAGTTTCCTCGGCGCCGTCCCACCCAGCGCCTGAGAAAGAGCCCGCAGTGAGTCTTGAGCGGCTTCCTGGATGGCATCCTCAGCTTTAGGGAGGCCACGCCTACGGCCCCCAAGTCCGTGGTTCCTGGAATTGCCACCTGGTTGATGCTGTCTTAACAATATTGGCCGACACTTGTCACCAGGCTTCCGAATTGTGGCTTTCTAGATGGAGAGCCCTAGTTTTCACAGCTCCTCTTCTGTAGTTCTTGCACTGATTGGTGGACCTCGACTTCGTTTCTGCTTTATCCCACTTCCATGGTCTGTGGGGTTGTTCCCAGGGGGAGAAGGGATATATTCGCCTGTGGCATAGGGTCTTACACACATTCACTGTCGGGCATAGACTCCGAAACACTGTGCTGGCCACTTCCGGAAGGCCTCATCCAGACCAGGGCCACGGGAAGAAGAAAGTTCCTTTCCTAAATGGAGTGGACATGTTCAAAACCCCTATTAATTTGGGTTTCTTTTTTTCGTAGGGTACTTCAGGCCCTGTGCAGAGACCTCAGCTGTCCAAGGTCAAGAGGAAGAAGCTAAGGGGGCTCTTCAGTTAAACTGCCTACTCTCTCAGCTGCTGAGGATGGACCTGGAGAGCAGTTTCCTGGAGCCGCCTGGAAAGGAGCTCCTGTGGCAGCAGTGCCTCTGACTCGGCATTACCGTCAGAGGCAGGATCACTGAAGTGCATCCAGATCGCTGGAGGCCACCGGAGCGGGTACTGTTCAATGAGGGAATCTTGGCTCCAACCCCTTGGGCACTGGCCTTCCCTGTCCAAGTGGAAGCCAGTCTGGGAATCCCATACCCTCCTCTTTTTTGGTGGAGGTTCTCAGGACCCTACCATGGACTTTCGGTATACAGGACAAGTCAGCAAAAAGGCACAACACGCTTAGGAAGCCTTGTCTACCTTTCTCAAGAGTCCCCCTAGCCAGTCCCAGGTGCTCCTCAGAGACCCACTTCTCTCTTTAGCATGGAATAAAAACCCTCACGCTCCCCTGCTTACTTACTCTGTGGAACCCATTACCCACTTCACTTTACTGGATCCCACCCTGCTGTTGTCTTGGGTTAAAGTCTAGGCCTTCAGTCCAGTCCTTCAGGTTCTTATGCTTCTCTGCTGGGATGTGCTAAGCCCCCACGCGGGAACTTGAATCTTGAGAATTCTCTCCATGGTGGGCACCAGGCAGAGCAGATGGCTTGCGCTCTCCTTTCCCTAATTGATGTGGGTTTTTTTCCTGGGGTGGGGGGGGTCTGATTCCAAGGCATAGACAACAGGTTAAACTACAACATGGGATTAACATTACAAAGAGCTTTGAATAGTAGGGCCAAGGTAGTTTCCCATTGGAGTGAGAGAAAAGGGAGTTTCACCTTCCCATCCTTCACTCCGCCTCAAATACAGTAGTGACTAGAAGAACTAGGAAAGACAGGATGACAGGGAACAGGAAATGGCCACAGGAGTTCTCTGGGATGTAATGGACCTATAGAATGAATAGTGTGTAGCAAGAAAAAAATGTAAAGGCTGTACCAGATAGGCAGAATCTTAGACATTTAGGAAGTCAGCTGTTTGGGCAGATCTGGCAAGATTTAGCAGACCAGGATTCACCAAGTCCCTTGGCCTTCTCTGCTAGGTTTTCCTGTATAGGTAAACCATATGAAACTTGACCTTGGAAAGACAGATGTTAACTGGGAGCTGTTAGGTAGAGGGAGGGGTTGGGGCAGAGCCCACAGAGGTCTTTTCTGGCTTATTTACATAGGATCGTCAAATGCCTCCGTACCCTCATACCCTCTCCAGCTGGAACCAGTATTTCCGTCCCTATGCCAAATCATGGGAGAGCGGACAGTCCGAGCAATAATAAAATAATAATGATTATAAAGAGAGCAACAATAATAATACTTATTGAGCTGTTAATGTATACCAGGTTAATAAGCACCTGGCATTGAATCCTCACAACATCACGTGAGGAAGATACTGTTAACCCACTAGGAAGTGGAGTCCTGGAGAGATTAAGTGGCCTATCAAAGGTCACACAGCTAATGAGCGCAGCCAGCATCTGAACCCAGACAGCTGAGTTCATCGTTCTGTACGTTGCTGAAAACATTTTCCAGGAAGGTTGTCAGGTCCTCCTTTCCTGTCTTTCACTGTAACATCCTTCTCCTGGCCCCTGCCTACTTTCAATAGGACGTTTGCTCCTCACTGCTCTTCAAGGCAGCAAACTTTAAGGACTCCAGGGCTTACCCCCTTATCTCTACCTGCAAGCAGAGCCTGAGCTCCACCAGGGCTCACCCCGGTTGCTGCTGATAACTTGCTTTACCGCCAGTCCCCAGTGTCCCGGTGTGCATGCACCCCATGGCAGTGACTGTCATTGAAGTGAGTTGGGAACCAAAAAAACCCATCTATAGGTGGCTCATTTTGTTGTTTAGTTTCTTTTTGGCATAATTTAGATAGCCAGATTTCAGGATCTAGATATGAGACCACGTGGAAAATGGAATGACTTCCCCAGCAAGCTGGGAGAAAATATGGGTTCTTTACCTGGGTAATCCCTCTACCTTAAGAGCACAGTCTCCAGAGCAGGCATTTGTAATCATAGGGGGGCTGGGGGTTTGTGAATCCCCCCTAATTATGAGTAAAATCGTAAGAGCATACTCTTTTCATGTTCCCAAAAGAATGTGTACTTTTAAAAAAGGTTAAATAAGAATATGCCTGATGACCGCTCCGTCCACTGCCCACTCTGTCCCCAAAGGTTGCTGTCTCCACGGGGATATTGCCCAGACACACCCTTCTGTAAACATTGCTTCCAGAGGCCCTGCCTCAGGCCTTCTTGCCCTGAAGCTCTTACCCCCCAAACCTAGGGGTGGTGGTTGAGAAACTTGCTTCCCGGGGCAACTCCAGGGAAATCCCTGCCTTGACAAATTGGCCTAACCAGGCTGTATTCCAGCCCTGCCCCCTGGCTTGGGCCCCTCCCTGAGGCCCCCAGCCTGACCCAACCCCCACTCCGCATGCACATAAAAGGGTCGAATTCTCGTGGCTGCTCCATAAATTTTATTCCGTAAATATTAGTTTTCCCTGTGTTTAATAAAGCAGTGGCCCACCTCCCCGCCTACCCGCCCGCTCCCCGGGGCCGGGGTTGGGGCCAGGGCTGGCTGGTGGGAGAAGGGACTCTTTCAATTGCTTTGGAGTATTTTTAGAAAAAAAAATAATATAAGGTGGTTTACATGAGCAAGCCAGCAAACCAGGAGCAGGACTAGAGACCTCGAGGAAGTTCCTGTAGGAACTTGACCTAAAAAGTAGAGAAATAGCGCCACCTAGGCTGCAAGGCCTACTTGGCCTGGCTGGCTGGCTCTCCCCCTCCCCCACGGCCAGCCAAGACGGCCAGCTCTCGCTGGAAGGGAAATCTGCATCCCTTAGCACTCCAGCTGGGCAGCACCTCCTCTCCTCCAGGCTACCGAGGGCTTTCCCAGCAGCCCTTGAGGGCAGAGCTCAGGCTGGGTCCTGGAAAATCCCACTAGGGTCATTCTCTTTTCTCCTGCCTCTGTCAGCCAGCCTCCCAGATCAAGGAGTGTTTCCAAAGGATAGTGAAGTTATTGAGAAAGGAGGAAGGAGCTTCTAGTCTCTGTCCTCACGCTGAATCCTGAGTAGCTGGTCCTGGAATTCTGAGGGTGGCAGGTGGCAAAGAGTGAAGTTGGTGCTCTTTTGCTCTGGACTTGGAAAGAGTCCGTCCCTGTCAGATCTAGAGACTTTCTCGATTCTGATGCAGGTCCCCCGCGGTGGGGGACTCCAGTCTGCTGCATACTCAGGCCTCCTGCTTCCTCATTTTACCTCGCCGTACACCCAAACTCCCTTAAACTGCCCAGTTTCCAAAGCCCCTCCCTCCTTCGCGCTGGTCCTCTGGAGAGGCGCAGGGGCCCCGTGTGTTATTCTCAGGACAAAGATGGCGGAAGGAGCGAGAATGGAAAAGGTGCCTCTTCCCCAGGTCCTGATTTCATCTCATCCTTGACATTGCCACCAGGGCATTTTCTTCTCCCCAATGACGATGTCCCTCCCTTTCACCTAGTGACGGAACTAGGAAGATTCGCTGCAAGGAGTGTAGAGGAACCTAACAACCACTTCATAACCTTTCCCCCGATGTGGGGGTCTCCCTTCATCTGTCCCGCTCACCCCCCACGGTCTGCGCTATCAGTGTAATCTGTGTTTATGTACGCGTTTTTACGTGCTTCTTGTTTCCATCCTTCCATGAGATTATACTCCTTGGGAACAGCGTCGGTTTCTGACCTCACTCAGAAACGCTCCCCGTGGAGGCGAGACACTACCAAAGGGTGCGACTTACGTTAACTGGGTTTCCTACAACCAGGAGCTTTTCTAAGCTGCTCTGATGTTTTTCTATCTTCCAATTTTCCTGAAGAAGAAACTGTTCAAAAGGAGTGACACACGACAAGGAAGCCACCACACTCAGAGCTCAAGGCCCGTGGTTCCTCATCCCCGTTAGCGACATCAGTAAACCTATGGGCTCACAAAGTTGATTATGCCAGGCACTTAGATACAGAGATTAATGCCGGAGGAGAATGGAGCCCATGCTTGGGAGGGAGGGTTTCTTCGAGATGTTATGACCTGCTGGAAGCTGCTGCCGGGGGTTCCTGTTGAAAGTTCCCATGGCTCTGTTTTTCTTTCCTGTTCTCTTGGACAGGGCCTCCGAAGATGCCACCCTAAGTGGGAGGGTACAAGGTGCCTGTGCATGAGGGAAGCGGACCTGAGGGAACCCCTCTCTACTTGAGGAACTACAAGCCCATCTGTCCTCCATCTTCCATCCCAGACCCTTCAAGGAGTGTCTTCTCATCTCCTGAGACTTTGCTCTGGGGCTCTTCCCCTCAGTGCCGGGTCTCACATCTCTACCCTGGCACATGGGGAATCCTTAGGTAGCACCAAACCATTCTAGCAAAGGCTCAATTGTTCTTCCCAGCTGTTAAGTCCTCCCTGCACTGTTTCTCGATCCTGGGGCCCAGCAGATGTTGCTCTGCTTTCCACACTCCTGGACCCTTTAAATGAGTGTTCGCCTCTCCTCACCTAACTCTCATGGGCTCCTGAGGATCTGGGCCAGCCTAGGGGAACCCGGAAGAGGTACTGGAAGAACTCCAGGGTGTGGGGAGCACACAGCCTTTGACTCACCTGGGAAGACTGTGCCCGGATTACTTGTCCAGCTGGGCCCAGGGCCAGGAGTTAAAGGAGCATGCAGTACCACACTCTTCCTCCCCCAGTCTGGGGTCAAAAACATTAGCGGGGTTAGAATTGGGGGCTAGGACTCTGGGGCTGCTTGGAGTCCCTTCTGAAATCTGGGTGTTGTATTTACTTTTTCATATTGGCAGCTGGAAGGGGAAGCCCATCCCAGCTCTGCATTGTTGTCTAACATGGTTAATCAGATCCTATAATCCTGCTGTGGAAATATTGGGCCTCGCTCAAAACAATAGAGACCAAGAATATTGTGGTTAAATTTCAACCAAGTGCCTCCCTGGCTTGTTTGCCTAACCCCTACCCCCCTCTCCCGGGCCAGAGTCCTCCTCGCTTTATGGACCCCTGATAGGATCGACAGCGGTCAGAAATCGGTGACAGGAGACGGGAGAATGGAGTAGGGGAAGGGTAATCCTCCCGACTGGGGCTCTATCCTGCCTTTCCCCTCCCGCCCTGGGCCTGGAAGGATGAACTGGGGGCAGTGAAAGGAGCTGGAGTTGGCGGGGAAGGCCCTTGGCGCCTGACTCTGTGTTCAGGGGTCAAGAGCAGCACTTCTGGGAATCCTGGGTGGTAAAGGGATCCCTTATTCAAGACAGAAAGAGGCTGCTGCCAGATCAGAAGGAGAGACTCCCAGTGTTATTTACTACGGCTGCCTGGCATTTCCAGGACACAAAGCAGTGCCAGTTTTTGTTCCTATGTCACATCTGGGAGACACTGGAAGGTACCGGTTGGCAGAAGGAGAGTTGGCAAAAAATTTTTCTGTTTGATTAGTCATCTGCTATAACAGGAGTATAAATACTACTAATACTCTGATGACGTGTGAAGGAGATTCTGACACCCTCACTGGAGTGGCTTTCTGGTAGGGACAATGACCATGGTGTTGCTCCTGGCAGTGAGTCCAAATTAAATGTGGCAGGATAGTTCACATGATTGGAACAGTGGCACAGAGGGAATAGATACGCTGTGCCACTGTTCCAATGACATTGTAAATAAAAAAAGATGTGGCATCTGGATGCTAAAGGGGAAAATTACCGTGGCGATATGTTTGGCGAAAGGCAGAGGCCATCCCTCTTGCAGACGGTCGGCCATCGGGCTTGTGAAGTTGGCCAACTTTGGGTTTGTACTGGGCAGTCATGCGTCCTGGTGCCCGGGGCACAGGCTGCAGCCACACTGTGTCACCAGTCAATGAGGTGAAGTACAGTGAGGCCCCAGTCCCGCACTATGGACGATTGAATGGTCAAAGCGTGTGCGCATTTCTGGGATCGGAACAATGAAATAGCAGGACTGTGCCAAATGAAACTGCGTTTACTCAGTCTGTTCATATAGCGTGGAGGTGGTGGAACAATGAAGAGCACTCGGTGTTTCTCACCCAGGGTGCAATGTGATCACTCAGGGCCTGCCGTGGTTCCCATGGGTCATCCGTCAAAGTCGTTTGAAAGCTGGGACTGCTTGGTGGGAGCTGAGCTTTCTACTGGAAAGGCATCTGGAATACAGGTCCTGGAACTGAGACTCTAAGGGGTATATGTGTGCTTCTGGGTAGGAATCTTAAAACCAAATTAACAGCCGTCATCAGATGGAATTGTAGCAAGTATGAAAATGACATCAAAATGATCTCAAGGTGATGGAAACATTTCAACAGTTAAGCAACTTGAATAACTAGTGGGAAGACTCCATGAGAACAATGACCGCCGGTAGATGCTTCGGAGATCGGCCATATTCCTGACCAAAAGGATAGAGGAAGAGGCTGAGCTGGTGGGTTAAACCTTGTGCTGTACGCAGACTGGGGCGGCAAATGGGAAGGTTCAGCGGGAAAACCCCTGGTCACACAAAGGAAGTCAAAGGAATGGCACAGGTTTGTCGGAAATACCTTGGGAATGAGATCGAAAAATCCATTTTCAAGAAGAAAGTACACACGCATTTACTCACGTCATCATATAGATACAATATCTCACTAGCAGCCCACCAGTAGGCATTCTGCTGCGTACATACGCACACACAAACATTATGCGTGGCCACAAAGACGAGGCTCTTGCTTTCAAGCAACCGACAACCCAACGATGATATTAAACAAGATTTTTTCCTAAAAAGTTTTCAAGTATATGAAGTACAAAGTGAGAGCCATGACTATGCATCTCTTTTAAAGTTTAAAGAATCGCCCGGCTGGTGTAGCTCAGTGGATTGAGCGCAGTCTGGGAACTGGAGGGTCCCGGTTCGATTCCCGGTCGGGGCACATGCCTGGGTTGCGGGCAAGGTCCCTGGTGGGGGCCATGTGAGAGACAACCATACATTGCTCTTTCTCCCTCCTTTCTCCTCTCTCTGAAAATAAATAAATAACATCTTTAAAATAAAATAAAATAAAATAAAGTTTAAAGAATCATATGTATACATGCTATTTTGTTACCTGCTTTCATTCCTGTTCCACTATGTTCTGTCCACATTTACACGTCCATACAATTTCTTCAAAGGGTGCATTATCTTCACTCTGAGTTTTATAGAAAGTTTGAAAAATACCCTCATCATCAGAAAGTAAGAAGTCAAGCGTACTCACTCTGTTCCGCCGGCCCCATAGCTTAGCTTTGTCTTCGACCTCCTTGCCTTTTCTCTAATATGCAAGCACTCCAGGGCCTTTGCTGCACACAGGTCTCCCTGCTAGAACGCGCTTCTCGGGGTTCTCCACTTAGTTGAAGCCCTCGCCTCTTCAGGCCGCTTAAGTTGCACCTTCGCACTGAGGCCCCCACTGACCACCCCGCATGGCAGAACCACCTGCCCCCTACCTGGCACCCTCTTCCCACAAGCTGGCTGCGTGCCCAGTCCTTTTATCCCATTTTATGTTCCGTGCTCAGAGTCCTTCCTCATTCCCTTCTAACACATTGTGTATTTTACTTATTTTTATATTTATGTTTAATTGTCTGTCTCCCCAATGCCTCCCCACTGGAATAAAGCCCCACAAGAGCAGGAACCTCAGGTCTTGTGTTTGCAGTTCTCTCACATCCCAAGCACCTAACACAGTGCCTGGCACTTAGTAGGCTCTCAAAAATGGTTGTTGATTGAATAAGTGAAGAGAAGAGTGATTATCTCTCTCACATGCACATGAATACACACATCTGCTCACACCAGCAATATCTTGAAGTTGGTTTAGAAATTTGCGGGTATAAATAAATGTAATCCTTGTTGTTTGCAGCAACCAGCTGTAAGGTGAGAGTGGGGCTGAAGTATTATTTTGTTAGCTATAACCATAAGAGAATGAGTTTCATCATTTTGCCCAAACTAAGAAGAGAAGTTGTTAAAGAGCAAGTGACTATATACCTTCTTTATTTGGCTACAGATCCCCAGCATCCTTGGGGGACTATCTCTACCAAGAGAGACTGGTGAGAGAGTGCAGGTGACCAGTGCCAGTGCAGTCACAGAACACCGACAGGCATGTCGGGAGCCTCACTTGAGTATTAAAAGAGCAGTACTCCTGTACCCCTTTACTGAACATTCACTGGGCTGACACTTCCCAAGATTCTCTTGAAGCAACAATTTCTTTCCAAATGGAGACACTGGGGTGGAAATAAAGCCCATTATTTAGTAGGCATGTTATTATCCACATACAGACATTTATATGTGTATCTTCCTGTCTATAAGAGTTCCCCACAATCTTTAGTCTCCGCCATGAAGGGGAAACACATCCTCTTTGTAAGTAATTCTGCTGCCTTTTCCTCCCCTTTCAAAGTCATCAAAGCAAGGTCTTCAATGCTTGGATCTCTCTGAAGTGCCTTGTAATGAGCTTACTGTTTGGGCAAAGGTAACTTGACATTCCCATTTCCAATCAATAGCTAACTTTCAAAGCATTGTTAGTTTTGAGTGGCTCTAATTGGTTGTCCAAACGCATTCCGGACTGATCTGAGGCTTGGAAGACAGACGTGATTCCATTTCTGCATATGGGAGATCTGGCAGAGTTGCTAACCTCTTTTAAAAATCCACCGCAGAAGTTAGAGTGCTCCCAACCAGTTGGGGAAGT
>PVJI01022241.1:0-25621 GCA_004026765.1 Micronycteris hirsuta | reverse complement strand
CTGCAGTTCTTACCATCTGTAAGTTCTTGGTGAGGAACTTGTCATATGGTTGGCTCTCACTTGCAGCATATGCCTTTCTGTCTCCCAAGCTACGTGGTCACTCCTCAAAGACCCTTCTTAGTCTTCTCCATGGTATGCAGTCCTCACACACGCATTTGTTTATTCATGCACTTTAGCATTTCCTAAGCATTTAGTGCAATCTAAGGCATTGAACTAAATGCTTAATTATCTCATTTAATCCGTATAACCACCATTTAAGTAGGTGACATCATGTTCCCACTTTACACTTAAACATGGAGTGCGGGTAGCTTTTATCGCAAGCTAACGGTGGAGCGGGCCATTTTTGCTAATGTTTTGTGCAAATGGCAACATTCAGTAAAATTACGATAACTTTAGTTTTACATATTTTTTCAATGAAACTTTTTGTGATTTACTATAAAATGTATACTGAATTATTTTTCTTTTTTTTTAAAGATTTTATTTATTTATTTTTAGACAGAAGGGAAGGGAAGGAGAAAGAGAGGGAGAAAAACATCAATGCATGGTTGCCTCTCACGTGACCCCCACTGGGGACCTGGCCTGCAACCCAGGCATGTGCCCTGACTAGGAATCAAACTGGCGACCCTTTGGTTCGCAGCCCGCGCTCAATCCACTGAGCTACACCAGCCAAGGCATGAATTATTTTTCTTAAATTTTAAACAGAAAAATACTGGAAAACTCACTGGAAATTTAAATAAAAGTAATAAAATATGTAAAAATTCCAATTTATTGAAAGTATTTTGAAAAAAAGTACATAAAATGTGTAAGAAAAGAAAGAATGAAGTTTTCGTTCTTAAACTTCATTGTAAAAAAAGAAGAATGAAGTTTTAGTAGTGTTTTTTAGTATGATAATAGTTAAAACATACATACATAATTCACCATTGTCTGTGTTAAAGAGACCCAAATTTTGTCCTTTGGAATTCATATATCTGCATGTTAGCATCCCTTTAGAGCAATAAAAAAGTATAAAAAATAAACGTTTTTATCCGTTACCCGCATTCTACCGCTAGTCTATAAAACACGTATTTATACGTGTCCCGCACTCCACCAGTCAACGTAAAACGTATAAATACGTTTCCCGAATACAATGTGTTGAAAAACTGAGGCTGTGTAGGACAGGAAAAATAATTTTACCTCTATCCTTCTAGTTCTTGGCTGAGACCCCCTTGTGATAAAAGACAGATTAACGGAGGGGGGGAAACCCCCAAACAAACAGAAGTTTAATAACATGAATACCTCCTGTAAACATAGGAGAGACCCAGGAAAGAGTCACTCCCCCCATATAACTCAAGCTCCCACCTTAAGTACCGCCCCCAGTTAATGACAAAAGAAAACATTGGGCAGGGGAGAACCAGGTATTCTGGCAAAGCACCATAAAGGAGGTGAGGTTGTTACGGAGATTTAAGTCCTTACCTTCTCCATTGACAAGAGTTTCTCCAGAGGTGGAATCATCCTCCTATTCCTGGTACAGAGAGGGAAACATGCTTGCAAAAAAAGATTTCCCCCATAAGTGCAAATGTCTCTTTAAACAGGGTAACTTAACTTCTACTTTGTTTTCAGAACTTCTTTGATGTCTGCTTTAAAACAAAAATCAGCGTAAAATAATCCTTATCACAAAGAGGCATATTTTGGACAGAACAGATTCAGTTCCCTTTCACTTCTTTAATACCGTTGCATGTGCTTTTCCCCATCTCCTTCATTTTTTTTAAGATTTGGGGACTTATTGGTGTTTTATATCAAGTAGTATTTGATTCAGCTGCCTACCACAAAAAAAAAAAAATCCAAATTGCTGCTGGCTTAAGCAATAGGGAAGTTTACTTTTCTCTCATCTAAAATAATTTCAGGACTAGGAACACATTTTCCTTTTCCACCAAAAACTGCGTTTCCCCACCTGGATCTGAAACACTGAAAATGTCTCCCCAGAACAGGGTAGACCAGCACAGGCCAGAGCAAACTGGCACACAGCAGAGCAACCCTGACCAGCCAGGAGCGGAGCAGAGCTTTCTAGCTGGACAGGGGCCTGGCCTCACGGCCATCTGGCTCTGCAGCTGCCTCACCCCGGGGCCACCTCAGAGCCATGCTGTTTCCACAGCCCTGCTGTGTCACACTGAGCTATTTTGCACTGAATAAAGTTTCCTTCTTCACCACACCGCATAGTGGGGATTCCTATTGGATAACCATGGAAGGACAAAGCTTATGCTTTTAAGTAAAGGAGAACCCAGTAAGAGTTTAACCAGATTTTTATTTTTTTAAAAGATCTTTCTAATTTATTTTTAGAGAGGGGGGAAGGAGGGAGAGAGAAAGGGAGAGAAAGATCAGTGTGTGAGAGATACGTCAATCGGTTGCCTCTTGCACATCCCCAACTGAGGACCGGGCCTGCAACCCAGGCATGTGCCCTGACTAGGAATTGAACTGGCGACCCTTTGGTTCGCTGGCCAGCACTCAATCCACTGAGCCACAGAAGCCAGGGCAAGATTTTATTTTTAGTACATAAGATAAAAAATAAACAAAATAATTCCAGGACTAGGCACCCAGGGCTGGAAGTACGATTCTAAAGGCACCAGAAATCCTTCTCTTTTTCTGTCTCACTCTCCTAATGTGGTCTGCAACAACTGCTGAGGCTCCAGCCATTGCATCTGTGTTCCAGTCATTAAAAGGACCAAGGCAACTTAGGCAATGAAGTCAGTTTTCTTTAAGGAAACTTCCTGAATGTCCCACACAACATTTCGCCTTACACTATGTTGACCAAAACTTAGTCCTCCTGCTTATTCTCACTGCCAGGGAGGTTCAAAAATTCAGTCATTTAGTAAAGCACATTGACACAGCCAACAAGTTTAGGGTACTATTACTAAGGAAGAAAAAAGGGGATACCGGGTTAGCAACTAGCTGCCTTTACTATATTAACACCAAAGTAATTTGAGAAAGGTGAGAGGAGAATTCAAGGAAAAATGCCTGAAGGACAGCTAGGGTCAATGCTACGGTCTTGCCTTTGTCCAAAGTCCTATTTCCACAGCAGGCTTCTTTCAGACCACTTGAGTTTGTATACCTACCTCTGAAATTTTTTTTTACATCTCGTTTTGGTAGCAAAATATAATGATTTCCACATTCATGTGCATTTGACACTTGTGGTAATAACCTGACATTTCTCTGCCCTTGAATTAACTGATGACCTTAATACATTTAAACATGAGTGAGAAAGAAACGGAGGATAGCTGAGTCTGTACTTCGCGAGTCCCTTTGTTGAGTCATGGCTTTCTAATCCAATCTGTTCCCTTTTTGCCACTACTCATTCTTATGACGGATAAATGAGAGGTGACTACTTACAAATGAAGGAAACAGTGGTTTAAGCAGAACTTATTCCAAAACACTTGAACACTGCAATGCAGTGTTCCTTTTACTTGGAAGGGGGTTATTGTACTTCACTATTTATAACTAAGGCATTTTGCCACATTTTTTTTTTTTGGCGATTTTAATCATGTACTGATGTACAGATAGCAAACTGCTAAGATAGTAATGAAGAATCCATGTTGGAGTCTCAGAACACTTGAACTTGCATGATAGAGAAGAGAAGCTAGTTTCAAAGCCATGTGTAGCCATATTCTTTTGTTAGGCAAGAAAGGATACCCAGACCACTTTAGTCATGCCCCTAAAAGAAGCAGAGTAGGTACTGAACTCTAAATAAATGACATTGACATTGGTATTCAGATTTTGTATTTGAAATTATCTTCCTCTTTAATTTGTTCTCTCTGTGTTAAAATCATTGTTGTTTCCAAGACTGAGAATGATCATAGTTTTTATTGATGCTCTCCTTTAACTTAATGTGTCTTAAATTCCAAAGAGATCTTGAATTCTTATACCCCCATCATTTCTTTTTTTAAGTATTTTATTTATTTATTTTTAGAGAAAGGGGAGGGGAAGGAGAAAGAAAGGGAGAGAAACATCAATATGTGGTTGCCTCTTGCATGCCCTCTACTGGGGACGTGGCCCACAACTCAGGCATGTGCCCTGACTGGGAACAGAACCCACGACCCTTTGCTTTGCAGGCCCTCACTCAATCCACTGAGCTACACCAGCCAGGGCTTACCCCTATCGTTTCTCATATTTTGAAACTAAATGAACTTTGTTATTTGTATTGAGAAATAATCTAAAGGTGTATGGTTATTCTGGCAATTCAAAGATATCTTGTAAAAGATTTTATTTATTATTTATTTTTAGAGAGAGGAAAGAAGGGAGAAAGGAGAGAAATATCGATGGGTTGCCTCTCACATGCCGCCAACCTCGAGGGCAGGGGTGGGGGAGTATTGGGCCCACAACCCAGACACGTGCCCTGACCGAGAATCAAACTGATGATCTTTTGCTTTGCAGTAGGATGCCGAACCCACTGAGCCACACCAGTCAAGGCTCAAAGGCATTTCTTAGAATGGTTCTCCATGAAGGAAATTGAGTATCATATCGGGTCATGAAAAGTAAACCTATGCGTAAAAGCAAAACTGAGCAAACTGAGGTAGTGTTCCCCTCAGTAGCAAAATTTCCAAAGAACTGAATTGAATCTTTTATATCTTGTCAGCGCCTAGTCATGAGGAGCCATTCCAAAGGCTGTGCTCGCCCCCTTCCTTTCAAGGAAACAGAATTTCCACAGCTTATCTTGCCAAGCTGTGAATTCCTCCTTCAAAATACCAATATTTTTCATGCAGTGTTCTCTTACATAAACCATTTACTTTGCTTTTACCAGGATTTAATTGGGTGGCATACCACAGGTTCTCAGATCTAGAATATTTACTGTGCAGAGGCTGGACTGGGGATGGATACTGAGCTGCTAGTGTTTATTCGTCCACTGAGCCAGTCACACATATGGTTCCCCATCTACTGTAGTCTCAGTTCATGGTTGCAGATAGTGGCTCCTGGGATCTAATTAGTGCAATGATTTCTTCTGTAAAAGGTGTTAATAATCCCATGCCTTGTATCTGGCATCAGCAGGACTCTAGAACAACATCGAAATTCAAAAATTTCTATTTCCTATTTAAATACAGCTGGAGGTCAAGATTTAATTGTATGAGGGCAGATAAAAACATAATTCCTTATTACTTGTTTTGCTCCATGGCCTGTCTTTTAAACCCAAACCACTAATGCTACTTTGAGTTCTGAGGCTGGTATTCACCGGTTAGTGGCTGGTATCAAAATTGAGGAGACCTGAGTGATTTTCTTATTTGTGGTTCATCGAGAAATCCTCAGAGCCCCTGTTCATGCCATTTCTGACACCTCCAAACACAGAGCAGGTTGCAGATAGTATCTGCAGATAACAAGCTATTTCTGGGTAGGTACAATAATTCGCGATTGAAATTTTCAAAGGGATTTCTTACTGGGGTAGGACTGTTTCCTCCCATCGCTTGTTGCCCATTTTAGTCCTTTATTCCTTCAACAACATTTATTGAATGTCTGTTACATGCCAGGCAGGCACCGTCCCAGATGCTAGGGAAACAGCAGTTCATAAGACAGCAAGGGCCTGGCGTTTACAGAATACATGTTTCCGTGCGGGAGACACAATACACAAGGAAGAGAGAATTTCAGACAGCAGTAAGTACTATAAAGACAATAAAACAGATAAGAAATACGTGAACAGGAAAAGTGTGGCTTCTGGCATTGTTCAAATGTCCTCACTTGAACAATGCCTCGGGGCTTTTTAGCGCATCGGAGAGGTGTTCTGGGCTTTCTTGTATAAGTTTCTAGGTTTCACTTGGAAAATGAAGAAGCAGATCCAGTCTATCACGTTTCTGGTCTAAATGTATGCCCACAGCCCCTATTGAAAAACAGAAGCCATCAGTTCAACAACGGGGTGAAAACCAGTCATGTCAGAGCAGATATAACCTACTAACTCACGGTTTGGTGTAGACACAGCATCACAAAAATGCCTTTGCCAAACAAGTGAGTACAAAGACCTAGGAAACAAGTGTCAGTGACTATCTCATGCCACTTTCTAGGCCAGATTTACCAGAGATGACTGTCTCCACAGGCAAGGGGGAAATAAGCCAGTCGAGATGCGAGAGAGATCCCAGGCTGTGGCAGGATGGGTTCCCTCTCTGGGTGGTAGGACCATGCATATCATCTGCCTTGGGTCATTTTCTGTATCTGGGGATGTCTTAGGTAATGACTCTTTGTGTTTGTAAAGGATTTATTGCGCTGGATTTTTGTTTGTCCTCCTGACTTTCTACCACACTGCTGTCCTGATTCATATTTATCTGCAGTCTAATTTCCTTGTTCCAGATTTTCTCCTAGTCCTCTTGCTCTCTGGACACCCACTGCCCAGCATATCCACGGGCACAATCACTGTGATATATGTGCGCGCCTATTGCAAATGACCTTATGGGCTGTGATCGATTGTATTTTAAAGTCTTCACAGAAAAATGCTTTTAAAAGTCTCTTTTGTTCTGAAAGGATCCTGGTTGTGTTTACTTTTCTTAGAACAAGTCAGTTCTTTCTCAGTTTTCACCCGAAGTTTTGGTTGTCTAGGGTTAGTCTGTACCCAGTTTGAGACTGTTACTTTTCCTTATCCACTAGTTAGAGACGCGTAGAATGATGTTCAGGTCTTATCTCAAATATCAATATGGAATTTTCAATGTGGAGCAGAAGGGGGAAAAAATTGAGCCCCCCCGCAGGGGACATTTGGCAATGTCTGGAGGCAGTTTTGGTTGTCACAACCTGGGGGAAGTGGCTTCTGGCGTCTAGTGGGTAAATCCTTGATGGACACCACACGTTCTCCTGAACACCCACAGAACGGGCCCCACACCGAGCAGTCATGTGGCCTCAGGTATCAGTAGAACCAATGCTGAGAAAACCTGCTACCGACCAAAGCAGGATATAGGACTTTATTCTTTTGCAGGTTCTACATAAAACTTGTTCTCACCTTAGAAATATATATGCTGGCTGGTGTGGCTGAGTGGATTGAGCACCGTCCTGTGAACTGAAGGGCCACCATTTCGGTTCCTGGTCGGGGCACAGGCCTGCGTTGCAGGCCAGGTCCCCAATTGCAGGCCTACGAAAGGCAACCAACTGATGTTTCTCTCGCACATAGGTGTTTCTCTCCCTCTTTTTCTCCTTCCTTGCCCCTCTCTCTGAAAATAAATAAATAAAATTAAAATATATATACTTTATGGATATCTTGAGGAATGGAGCATGGGAAAGTATATATATATATTTTTAAAGATTTTATTTATTTATTTTCAGAGAGAGGAGAAGGGAGGGAGAAAGAGCAATGTATGGTTGCCTCTCACATGGCCCTCACCGGGGACCTGGCCCGCAACCCAGGCATGTGCCCCAACTGGGAATTGAACCGGCCCGCAACCCAGGCATGTGCCCCGACTGGGAATCGAACCGGGACCCTCTGGTTCCCAGCCCGCGCTCAATCCACTGAGCTACACCAGCCGGGCCCGGGCCCGGAAAGTATATTTTTAATGAAAACATGCGCATGAGGAGAAAATTGTAAGAAAAACTGAACTATAAGCACTATATTGAAATATATAAAAATGACATAGTTGTGTCATTGCTACATTAATAAACTTACAGTTTATAGTTAACTTATATTTCTTTTTTTAATAAATATTTTATTTATTTATCTTTAGACAGAGGGGAAGGGATGGAGAAAGAGAGGGAAAGAAATATCAATGTGTGGCTGCCTCTTGCACACCCCACACTGGGGAACCTGGCCTGCAACCCAGGCATGTGCCCTGACTGGAAATTGAACTGGCGACCCTTTGGTTCACAGGTCAGTGCTCAATCCACTGAGCTACACCAGCCGGGGCTAACTTATATTTCATAAATTAAGATATTTCTTATAATGATTTGAAAGGTATGGTTTTACTCACATGATTATAAAGTTATGAACTGTATTTACCTTTAGGAATTGATCATTTGATTCTATATAAAGATGAGGTAATGCACATTGGGGGCTTCAAAGGGTAACTGAAAGATAATAGAAATTTAATAAATAGAAGTTTGCACCACCCTATACATAGTAGTTAAAGGGAGGGGCCCAAGTTTCTCCTCTTCAATTATTTATTTGTTTATTTTTAGAGAGAGGGAAAAGAGGGAGAGAGAGAAGGAGAGAAAAATCTACACGTGAGAGATATATTAATTGGTTGCCTCTCACACATCCCCAACTGGGGACCTGGCCTGCCACCCAGGCCTGTGGCCTGACAGGGAATTGGACCAGTGACCTTTCCATTCACAGTCTGGCATGCAGTCCACTGAGGCACACTAGCCAAGGCTAAATTGATTATTTTTAAGAAACAAGAGGCATAGGACAATCTCTTAAAACTGATAAGTTATCCTCTTGTAAGAGCAATTTGCATTGATAAAGGAATTCAAGGATGACTCTAAATCTCTTTTTTTTTTAAGATTTTATTTATTTATTTTTAGAGAGAGGAGAAGGGAGGGAGATAGGGAGAAACAGCAATGTATGGTTGCCTCTCACATGGCCTCCACCAAGGGCTTGGCCCGCAACCCAGGCATGTGCCCTGACCGGGAATCAACCGGGACCGTCTGGTTCCCAGCCCATGCTAAATCCACTGAGCTACACCAGCCAGGGCTAAATCTCTAAAACTCTTATCAATGGAGAAAGTGAGCACTTAAATCTGCATAACAACCTTATCCTTTTTACTGTGCTTTTCTCTGTCACCTCCCATAATTGGCTCCCTCACTCCCCACCCCCCCCAACATCTTCTTTTGTCTTTAGCTGAAGATAATATTTAGGATGGTAGCTTAGACCATTTAGGGGAGTTAGTTTTCCTGGGTCTCTCTCCTACACATAGGAGGTATCTATGTTATTAAATTTCTGTTTGTTTACCTCTTGTTAATCTGTCTTTTATCACAGGTAGGTCTCAGCCAAGGAAAAATTATTTTTCCTCCTTCACATAGGAAAGGGTCAAAATATGTAATAAATGTATAAGAACCAATTATTTAAGAATCTGAACCTTCCTTCAAAATGAAAAGGGCATGGGAGGGAGCGTTACTTCAACCATATAACCTTATAATGATTTCATTTATTTGTATCAGGTGCAGATAATACTTTTTAAAAACTACTGACTTTTTCAAAAAAGATCTTAACTTTCAGTGTTCCCTCTTGAGGGAATCTCCATAGAGGTACATTCTTTCTTTTCTTTGTTTTCATTTTCACCCTCCGTGGTACTTCATTCAGGTTTTTAAATTACCCTGGGCACTTCCATTGTTGAATGCATCGCTATCTGAGGAACACACTTTGCTTTGTTCATTGGTGGTTGTTTATTCTTTCTGACCAGAAGCACTATGTACTAGGCTTCTTCACCAGTCTATCAAGTTTTCCATTATCTCTGGCTGTGAATTTGACAATTTTCTAGGCTTCATATTTACTTAGCTGTGAGCCCGCTGTCAGCTTTCACTTCTAACCTCTTTCTTAATAATGACCTCAAAGAGCTTGCCACTGGCGCCATACTCTCTGTGCTCTGTGTGCTAGCTGGGAAGGTACCCTGCCTGCATTGGAGTCCACCTTGTGCCTGCTGTGAAGTTTTCCAAGCCGTCCAGATGGCAACTAGACAGAAGGGGGTGTATTTAGCCAAGAGCTCAGCACCATTGGAGACCAAACCTAAAGTGCTTGTAGAATCCTTTCTGTTCTGAATGTGCTTTCGCCTGATTTGCTCTTCAAATGTATTGCAATGAGAAATGCCTGAGATTTCCCTTCTACGCCTTCTTGTTGCTCAAATGCGACCAGGACAGTTTCCAATCTGTGCTCCTTCACTTAGATGTGGGACAGGACACGCAGGGAGTGTCCTCCCTGACATCAAAGGACAAAAGGCTCCTGAAACCAGAGAGCACCTGACTGATAATCAGCAGTGCTTTCAGAGAAAGATCTTGATCAAAAGGGGAAAATGTAAAAAAAAAAAATTTGGTAAACAAGAACGTCATTTTAAAGGACATTGGGAGGACAGAAGGGGAGTTCTCACGCCCTACACCGATCACAAACCACAACAGGAGAAACTCTTGGTAATATCCCTCCCAACTTCCTCTCTCCTTCTATACAAGTTTCCTCTTCTTCGTTTTAGCTGACTTGCACGCGGCCCACCATTGTTGCATGTACCCAGTGGCAATTTCTTCTTGTTCCCAAAGAAACCCATTTTGCTGGAGAAATATCGGGCTGACTGTGTTTAAGATCAACACAGGCCCTATGCCACAGACAGAGGAGATGAAGAGTGGGTCCCTGACTGGGGGAGCTCACAATGTGCCTTACGTTAGAATAGCCCGGTAAGCCTATACACCAGGGGTGTCCAACTCATTTTCACCGGGGGCCACATCAGCCTCACAGTTGCCTTCCAAGGGCCAAATGTAATTTCAGTTCCTTAACAGTTAAGGAGTAGTTACATTTATACAGCCCTAAAAATTATTTTGGCCCTTTGAAGGCAACTACGAGGCTGATGTGGCCCCCAGTGAAAATGAGTTGGACACCCCTGCTGTAAACTGATTCTGAGTCTCCAACTGCAGGAGGTCTGAGTTCCGGGCTCAGAGAATCGTATGATTTGCAAGCATTTTAGATGATTCTCATATAGGTGACCTTTGGATGGCAGTTTAAAGAATGCTGTCTAGTAGGAGGCATAGCTTGAAGAAAAGCTTCTGATCGGGAATGATTATGTTGCTGGTGGAGAGTAGAGAGGTACCTGGACTGGAAAACCGGGCTCCTGTCATGGAATAGGAGGATGTGAGTACAGAACATTGGCAAGTTTAGTCCAGAGCATGCAAAACCTTGAATGCCAGTCTAAGGGGGTTGAACTAATTCCAGATGTCATAACATTTGAGCAATATTAAATAGGTCATTGAAAAACCACTGATTATTTGTAAAAGAAAAGCATTTTAGTAAAATTTACAATTGAGACAAGTTGTTCTGGCAGCAAAATCTAAGATAAATTGGAGCAAAAGAAATTTGAGTGTTTCTAAAGCCAGGAAGCATCTGTTGTAACCGTCCAAGTATAACGTCACAAGTAAGGTCACAAGGATTCAGATTAGCATGGTAACAGTGGACAATTATAAAAGGCATGCATTGGGTCCTGGCTGGCATGGCTCAGTGGATTGAGTTACAGCCTGCGAAGCAAGGAGTCACAGGTTCGATTCCCAGTCAGGGCACATGCCTGGGTTGCGGGCCAGGCCCCCCAGTAGGGAGTGCATGAGAGACAACCGCACATTGATGTTTCTCTTTCTCACTCCCTTCCCCTCTAAAAATAAATAAATAAAATCTTTTTTTTTAAAGGCATGCATTGGAAGAATTGCCAAGGGACCCACAGGTTGCAGAGGACAAGGATGGGAAAAGATTCAGAAAGGGCTTCAAGGTTTGGTAATGGAACTAATGGAAGGTTGAAGATGACACTGATTGGCATCAGAGAGTAGAAAAAGAGAGTTCCTGAGGAGATGAAGAATAGTCACTTAGACACACTTGATCTAAATTGAGAGGATAAATATTCAAGTAGAAGTCTTACATTGGCAATTAGACATATTGACTGCAGACTAAGGGAAATGTAGACCCTCCCCCAGGTCCTAATAATGGTGACATGACCCCAAACTCTATTTTCCCTGTTAATTATTAGAATTTTTTCTAATAATTAAGAAAAAAATTCTTAATGCACCTTGCATGATCTTTATGTGTTTATTTTAAAATTGTACTACTTATCATTTTTAGTAGAGCAGAAACGGCATAATTTTCTTCTTTTCCTCTTAAATTGTTCATTAAAAGTCAGTGTTGGTGTTCCTTTAAGACTAGGGTAATGTTTTTGGAAGAGGCATCTGGACTGACATTGCCTGGATTTGATTTTAGTGCAGAAGATATTACAGGTACTCCCCTAATGGCTGGTCAACTAAAACCTCTTCCACATCAAGGACTTTCAAGTGTTGAGAATTTCCAAGGACAGAAGCAGACCCTAAGGAAATAGGTAATAATGGAAAAATGGAGAGGCTGAAGTTAGTTCATTTATAAATAGCTCACATTGTTCATGTTGTGTTTTGGAAATTTATAGGAAAAAAAGAACTGTGGTTCATTGTAACAAAGGAATCACGAAGGCCCAGCAGAGGAAACAAACACGTACTGTATTAACTTAACATATAGATATTAAACCAAAGTGTTTATTTCTGCCACGGTTTATAAGATATATTAAATCAAAATTTTTGAAATTTTTAGGAGGTCTGTGATGTCAGTCCTAAGACAAACAATATATCTGAAAAGAAATGATGTACTAATTGGTTATAAGTATCCAGGGACCAATAAGTCCAATATGGGCCACTTGTCATTTAAAGGAACCACAGCCAATATATTACCCATTAGTCATTGACCAAGAGATCTAGTTTTCCAGAGCAGCCTGCATTGAGCATTTAGGCAAAGAATAAAAGACATCACTTCCTCTGCCAAACAAATGTAATCCAAGATTTGTATTAATTTTGAGAAACAAAAACAAACCAAAAAATTCCAAACCTCATGTTATAAATGACGAGAATTCTGCTAACACATACTGTTTACAATGGTTATCTGTGTAGGTTAAGGAAGGACTGTGTGGGTGGGTGAATTTTCCACTTCAAAGAGCAGAAAGCACATGGAATTTCACTTGACTATTGATAAGCCATGTGATTATCTTATACAATGCCAAGAAGGTGTCCAAGGTGATACTGGAAAATCCCCTACAGGTTGTTATGCTAACTAGAAACTTGGTAATGTTTTCTGAATGATAGCTTGGTAGATTTTTAATAGTCTCGTCACTGGAAAGGCACTGGGAGTGGGCGAAGGTGCGTCTGCCCAGGTACCATCTAAAGTGTGTGGGCTCTTGACTTCACGCAGGAAAGATTTCAAGATATGAGTCCAGGTGGTTTTCAGAGACCATTTGTTACAGGTGGGAAACAGTGAAACTTAAGTGTGACTTTAAGATGGAAGAGGCAAGATTGCAACAACAGGAATGAGCCTAGGCAGAGGCCTTTTAGAAGGTCACAGGGGCAGAAGAAGTGAGCCAGCTGGGCTGCGTGGACTCTGGAACAAGTTACAGAGGCAAAAGAAGGGCCTTTGGAGACAGGTTCGCTGCTAAGTGCCCTTGGTTGGGGAAGTTAAGATCTTGTGATTTATTAGCTGGCTGTAAATTGCTCTGCTGTTTGTTCAGCCATCTGTCTCAGTTTCCCCATTACACTGGCCAAGGAATTTCCTAGACTCTTACTAACCTGCCTCGGTCTGCAATATTTACTCTTGACTACAATATTTTGAATAATTATTATTTTTTTTAGAGATTTTATTTTTATTTTATTTTTTAGAGAGAGGGGAAGGGAGGGAGAAAGAGAGGGAGAGAAACAGCAATGTATGGTTGCCTCTCACATGGCCCTCACAGGGACCTGGCCTGCAACCCAGGCATGTGCCCTGACTGGGAATCAAACCGGGACCGCTTGGTTCCCAGCCCGAGCTCAATCCACTGAGCTACACCAGCCAGGGCTTGAATAATTATTTTAATTGTGAATTGAAAGAAATTAAATATTCAAATATGATGAGATTAATTATTACAAAGTATTTCTTTAAAGACAATGAAGTATGTTTAGTGTTACATTTACTCTTTGAAGCACGAGCAGGAAAGATACTCAAACTACCAATTTTGATGTGTATAATCTGCACTTTTTTGCCCAAATTTTTTAGGGAAAAATAAGGATGCCATTATACATGGGTAGTACTAATTCCATATTTACATAAATGTTTTTAATTCTTTTATTTATGCTTATGCGTTAAAAGTGTAACGCTAGCCCGGCTGGTGTAGCTCAGTGGATTGAGCGCGGGCTGGGAACTAAAGGGTCCCGGTTCGATTCCCAGTCAGGGCACATGCCTGGGTTGCGGGCCAGGTCCCCGTGAGGGCCATGTGAGAGGCCACCATACATTACTCTTTCTCCCTTCCTTGTCCTCTAAAAATAAATAAAAAAATCTTAAAAAAAAAGTGTAACTCTAGAAAGCAATAGCGATTTCCGTATGCAAAATAATAACCTTGAATACAATAATTGGTTTTGTTTCTAAATATAAATAAATAAATAGTTGAATTAAAAAATGAAAATGAAAGATTTTCTTTCCTGAAAGTTTGGGCCAAAAATGTGGGTGCCCATTATGCATGGCAAAATACTGTATTTGGATTATATTGACAGTAAGAAAGTATATTTAAAAATATATGACAAGTGCCCTGATTACTATGGCTCAGATGGTTGGATGTCATTGTGCAAAGCCAAAGGTCTCCAGTTTGATTCCCAGTCAAGGCACATGCCTGGGTTGTGGGTTCAGTCCCAGTTGGGGTATGTACAGGTGGTAATTGATTGATGTTTCTCTCTGACATCGATGTTTCTCTCCCTTTTTGTCTCCCTCCCTTCCCCTCTCTATAAAATAAATAAAGAAAATCTTTACAAATATATATGTGAAAAGTAATTGGCTTCCTTTGTAGCCTATATGCAAAGCATTTATTGCTTTAAACACCACCCCCCAAACAAGGTCACCTGCCTCTGCCAAGGTGGGTTAGTCACTTCATGCCCCTCATTTAGGCTGGCTACAGGTTCCAGTCTTTGAAGGAAGTTTTCCCACTGATATCAATTATATATTTCTGAAATTCCAGGACTGTCCCAATTTCTCTCTTTCAGAGGAAACCTGCTACAAGATACAGTTGGTAATGCAGCCTTGTATTCATTCTCCATTCTTCCTCCAAGCAACAGCAGCCTGGGGATCTAAGAGATATGAAAATAAAACAGACGTGAGTAAAAGTACCTATTGGCTACTGCCTTTCTTTGTGTGGCAGCCAGTGCTATTGTTATGAGGCACCAAAGATTGAAAAAGATCTGGTGGTAAAGGGAGGCATGCATAGTCTTGTTCTTCAGGTTGAGCCCTTCCAGAGAAGAAGGGTGAGTTGCATATCAAGCTTCATTCAGACATTTTAAAAAGCAAACCTGGTGTAAATTCTAACACCTTAGTGAGTGTGCATTATCTCTTTTCCTATTCAGTATTCATTGAAATGTATTGCTGTTATACTTTTCCTTGTAAAAGTATACAAGTCCCTGTAACTCCATTTCACTGCTATACCACTGTGTTGTTTTTTCCTGTTTTAACAATGATAATGGTTCCTTTTGATGTTTTGTGCAGGGAAAAATATATGTGCTATAAAAACAATGATCTGTTAGAATATAAACTCTGATCTGGCTGGTGTAGCTCAGTGGATTGAGCGTGGGCTGGGAAGCAAAGGGTCGCCAGTTCAATTCCCAGTCAGGGCACATGCCTGGGTTGCAGGCTGGGTCCCCAGCAGGGGACTCATGAGAGGCAACTACACATTGATGTTTCTCTCCCTCTCTTTCTTCTTCCCTTCCCCTCTCTCTAAAAGTCAAAAAATAAAATCTAAAAAAAAAGAATATAAGCTCTGTAGAGCATGAATTTTGTGTCTCTCCTGCTCACTGATATATCCATAGTTTCTGGCACTTAATACTATGGATGAATGAATTATGGGATGAATGAATGTGAGAATTAATGAGTGAATGAAAAGTTATATGTTTAAAATGTGAATAAAATAACAAGTCTTATAAAATGAATTTCCTTTAACAGAATATTATTTTCTCAAGCAAAGCCTAGCATTACCCACCAAGACTAATTACGCAACATGGCGTAAGTTCTCTATTGTCTACAAGTTAGTAGTAGTTCTTCAGATCCTAAATATTCTCCTTTCAGGAAAGTTATCATTTTTATCATTTCAGTAGCTCTGGAGCAGATATTCTAGTTTGTCCCTTTTATTCTCGGTGCCAGATAATGGAAACTTCAGCCAGCACATTTTAAAATTTGAGTATATCACTGTTTTCTTATATTACACAAAGGTTGCTGCACCAAGAATTCTCTTGTGGATTTACTCTTTGTGGTCAGGAACGGCTACCTCACTGAAAGATGCTCTCTTACATAAGAGTAGCCAACAATTCTTCTCATCAGTGTGAATTCTGACTTCTCTCACATTATTGAACAGGCATACACATTTTTTTTAAAGATTTCACTTTTAAAAAGATTTTATTTATTTATTTTTAGAGAGGGGGAAGGGAAGAAGAAAGAGAGGGAGAGAAACATCACTGTGTGGTTGCCTCTCATGTGCCCCCCACTGGGGACATGGCCCGCCACTCAGGCATGTGCCCTGACTGGGAATTGGACCGGGGACCCTTTGGTTCACAGGCTGACACTCAGTCCATTGAGTCACACCAGCCAGGGCACACTTATTTTTTTTTAGAGAGTGGGGAAAGAGGGGAGAAACACAGGGAGAGAAACATTGATATGACAGAGAGACATTGATCAGTTGCCTTGTTTCTCCCCCGGACCTGGCCCACAACCCAGGCATGTGCCCTCACTGGGAATCAAACTGGCGACCTTTTGGTTTGCAGGACAACACCCAACCCCAGTCAGAGCACATACTTTTTTTTTAAATGCTTGCTATATTTTGATCATACTGCCTACTTAAAAGTCAAATTGCATATGATTATGAATTCCTTAGGTAAACATTGTGCAGGTACATAATGAAAGGAGAGTAAAGCTAGAAAAGGTCTCGATTTATTGCAGAATTTTCCATACCTCTTAGACCCTTTAACACATGGCTCATTTCCTTTGTTAAGTATTTTACTGCTAGTCTTCACAAAATGTCGTTCCTCTTTGTACACTGGAATGAAGAGTAAAATGACAAGCAGCCTGAAGTATGTATTAGAATTGCCTTCATTCAATCACCTGATAAAACCAAATCTACCTCTTACCTCACACTCTATTGCTGACATTAAAATATATGTACTTTGAAAATTCTAACGTGACCCTATTACCTCTCAGATTTTGTAGCTTCTGCAACAAAAATAGAACTTTAATGGCTTGTTCTTTAAGAATTAAGGCTCACAAAAAGAGCAATAATTATTAAAAATTTAACATACAGTTTAGTATAAAACATTATATGGGCTACATACATTATTTTATAACTTGCACCATTGACATGTAGCAATATTCTCTTTAAAGTCACTGTTCCTTTTATTCCTCTACAATTCTTCTGTATGTATAAAACCTCTGTACGTTATCAAGAATGATCTGTGTATAACTTAACCTTTGTACTCATTGGGCATATTCTTCACTCTTGTGTCTGTCCTCAGGAAAGTTATTTCAGGCATGGTAGGAATGTTGGTATAAAGATAGTACTGGTATTTAAAAAAGTCCCTGTCACTGGTGGGACTACTCTGTGTACAAATAAGGAACAGAACCTGCCATTGTTTTCTTTAAAAGTCCATTACTACTATTCCATTTTTCAAACTTCATCACAAGACAGTTCTCTCTCATTCCCTGAGAAAAACATACAGAAAAATGTCCATTACAGCAGTGTTTATAATGGTTAAAAATGGAACCAACATAAATGTCAATTTATAAAACTGTGAGGAAGGAAAACTTTTTCCCCTACCCTTCTGGATTCTTTTGGTTGGTCTAATGGATAAGTGGACATAAAACAGATTCACAGAAGAAAAACAAAATTTAATTACATAGGTACAGGGGACTCCATGAGAATAAGAGACCTATAGACAGGCAAAAAAAAAAAAAAAGGCTTATATTGTCATCTTGAACTTAAGAGAAGGGGATGGGGAGTCTGTGATTTCAAAGAGGGGGGCAATTTACAGAAAGCTAGGAAGAGCAAATGTTTGGCAAACAGATGTATGCTATGTCATGCAGAGACAATGGGTCACAAAAATGGAGTTTGAACAAACAGCCCTTACCAAGCTCCTCCCAGCCCACCACTCCTAGTCCATACTCTCTGTAGTTATCACTGGTGAAAGTTCTCTTTCTGTACCAAGCCCTCTAAATTATATGACGCAGTTAAGGGGGAGGTAGAAAGCTCTTTCTGAGTCTTTTGTGCCTTGACTTTCTTTTTCTTTTCTTTTTTTTAAGATTTTATTTATTGCCCTGGCTGGTGTAGCTCAGTGGATTGAGCGCGGGCTGGGAACTAAAGGGTCCTGGTTTGATTCCCAGTCAGGGCACATGCCTGGGTTGCGGGCCAGGTCCCCAGTGAGGGCCATGTGAGAGGCAACCATACATTGCTGTTTCTCTCCCTCTTTCTCCCTCCCTTCTTCCCCTCTCTCTAAAAATAAATAAATAAAATGTTAAAAAAATATTTTATGTATTGATTTTTAGAAAGGGGAAAGGAGGGAGAATGAGAAGGAGAGAAACATCCATGTGCGGTTGCCTCTTGCAGGCCCCCAACCAGGCACCAACCCATAACCCAGGCATGTGCCCTGACTGGGAATCGAACCGGTGACACTTTGGCTTGCAGGCTGGTGCTCCATCCACTGAGCCATACCAGCCAGGGCTTGATTTTCTTAAACTCAAAATCATTCACATTCCAAAGTGGCACATTTTCGGGAGGCTCATTCTGAACCCTTTCAGAATCCCATTATATCCATGTTACATCCATGCTGTGGAATACACTGTAGCCAGTAAAATGAAAATTAGGACTATTACATAGTTATCTGAAAAAATAAATGTATTAATTAGGTTGTAAAAATCCAAGTGCAAAATTACATCTATATTACAATTACAGGTGTGTCAAAACAAGATATGTGCATATATGGGAATTGGAAAAGAGCAAGAACAGTAGACACAGCTGAGCTGTTAGAATGGGAGAATAGGGCTTTTTAATTTTAAAAATGTTTTTGTTGTTACTATTATGAAAGTGTTTTGTTTTTTTACCCTGTTTTGAAGTTTCCATATAACCACATTTTCCCTAACCAACTGCTGATGATAATAGACTGTAATTAATGCATTGTTTTATTTTATTTAGCCTTTGGTGTTGCATTTGGGTAGTGTTCATGGGCTGTTAAGTTTTATGACTCAGTAATGACAGAACAGCTTTTCGAAGCCTAAATGACCTGCAAATAGCCAAAAGCTATGTTTAGAGTCTCTGCTATTAAAGAATAAATAATACAGTTCGTTCTTTCAGTCAGGGAATTTATTCGGGCAACTAAAACATGTAAAAGAGAATTATCTCCATGTTATTCATTGTTCTGTATCACATAGATGGAATGGGAGCTAAATGCCATGCAAGAGCTTGACAGAATAAGTACATAATGACTCAGGATATGTATGTTTTTTCTGTCACAAAATTCTAACTGGATTCAGCTTATTCACGTTTAATTCAATGAAACTTAATGTTTTCAGCCTTCTCTCTGACATTAGCATTATTCTAATCCTAGCTCATATATGAATATTATCAATTGTTTCAACCCTGCAGCTCCATGCACAAGGACAGATAACTTTATGAATTAGCTCATTAGCGTGGTTTTTTTTCTAACTGCATAGAAAATAATATGCCACTGTGTGTGGTAGGCAGAATAAAGGTCTTAGAAAGATGTCCACACCCTAATCCAAGGAACCTGTCCCCTGTGTTACCTTACAGGGCACAAAGGACTTTGCAGATGTGATTACATTAAGGATCCTGGTATGGGGTGAATATCTTGGATTTTGGGTTGGACGAAACGTACACAAAAATCCTTAGAAAAGGAAGGTGAGAAGGTCTTAGAAGGAGATGTAAGGAGGCAAGTGCGGGTTAAGGGAGGGTGATGTGAGGTTGCTGCGCTGCTGGCTTTGACGATGGAAGAAGGAGCCATGAGAAAAAGAATGCAGACGGCTTCTAAAAGCTAGATAAAGCAAAGAAATGGGTTTTTCCCGAGAGTCCTGAAAAGGAATGTGGGCCTGCTCACAAGCTGATTTTAGCCTGTTGAGATCCATTTCCAACTTCTGACCTCCAGAACTGTGAGAGAATAAATAAGGTTGTTACAATTACAGCAGCAATAGGGATCTAAGACAACGTATTTCATTATGTTTTCCTGAAAAACTCATGCAAATCTGAGGTTTGAAGCTCAAACGATACTTTTCAAACATGCTAGAGAAACGTATCATTTCAAAAAAAGGGGCCGCTGAGAGGGAGAACCCCCCCACCTCTCCCCTTCTTAAAGTCTTGTGGTTAGATTAATAATAAAATTGACACAAGACCAGATTAACAGAAGGAAAAAGCCAATTTATTATGTGTGCATGGGAGAATCATCAACGATGCTCTGATAAATGATGAACCAGTCAGTGTTTTATACTTTTTAGAGAAAGAACCAATAAATTTGTGCAAAACTGATAGGACCAAAAAAAAAAAACAAAAAACAAAAAACAAAAAACAACATAGTTCTCATTAGACAGGAATCCAATCAAGATTTTGGTATTTATTTGTGAGGAATCTAAACAAAGTTTGGGGTTGGGTCGTAAATTAGAAAAGAGGCAACAGGTTTCATTTATATAGGTGTTTTGGCTCTGGATTCTTTAGTTCTAGTGATAATGGCGTCTCCAGTGGAAGACAGGGCACCTTTTATATGGGGAGCTTATAGTTTCTTTTTTCCCCCCCTAAATTTTGTCTTAAATGTATTGATTTTAGAGATATAAAGGAAATGAGAGAGAGAGAAATACAGAGAAACATCAGTTTGTTCCACTCATTCATGCATTTGTTGGTTGCTTTATCGTATGTGCCCTGACCTGAGTAATGCTCTAAGCAACTGAGCAACCCGGCCAGGGCCTTACATGGAATTTATCTTCTGCTTTCAGAGGGACTGAGAGAGAGACAGGTCAGACTGGTCTTGCATTGGCAGTTTCTTAATTAACCTTGATTCAAAAATAATCAGTATGCCTTTGGGGAATGTTTCGGGGCAGCCTACCCTGGGCCTTAACAAAGGTCAAGAGTAGACCCAATTGAAACGCAGAGACATCTTTCCTATGAAGAGCACCCAATACTAATATATTTTGTATACTTACATTGTTCTTTGCCACATTTTCTTTTTCTTCTTTAAAAAACATGTTTATTGATTTTAGAGAGAGACAAAGGAGGGGAGAGAGAGAGAACCATCTATGTGAGAGAGAAGCATCGATTGGCTGCCTCCCACATGCACCCCGACCATGGATCGAACCCACAACCTAGGTATGTGCCCTACCCTTCTGGTGCACAGGACAACACTCCAACCAACCCAGCCACACCAGCCAAGGCCTTTGCCACATTTTTCTAACACAAAAAATGGTATAATACTCCATATAAAATCATGAATGTTGCCTAGACAGCATAGAAGTGTGAGATTCTGAATTTTTAAGCCTAGAATGTGAGTTGACTGTTTTCAGAACTTCAGGGGTCACTGGGATTTGGTGGTGGTAGCTGCTGTTGTATGTTTCTTGTGTTTCTCCTTCATGAGGGAATCTTATCCCCTGTGCACAGAAAGATTGCCTGGGTTTGACTCAAGCTCTTGAAGCTTGCCTATGGCAATGAAATTCCTAACAACCAGGCCAATCAGCACGAGATAGGGCTCTCAAATGAATCCTGCTTATTAAATCAAAGGATGGGGTGGAGGTGCAGGCTAAAGCTCTGATTAGGAAGCATAGGTGGATCTTTCTAGCAGTTAGAGTTGAATTCCCATTTTGGTGTAGGCTAGGGACATTTTCAGCTGTGACCTCCCCCTTACTTTTTTTTTAATATATATTTTATTTATTTATTTATTTTAGAGAGGGGAAGGAAGGGAAAAAGAAAGGGAGAGAAACATCAATGTGTGGTTGCTTCTTTTGCACCCACTACTGGGGACCTGGCCCACAACTCAGGCATGTGCCCTGACTGGGAATCGAACCAGCGACCCTTTGATTTGCAGGCTGGCTCTCAATCCACTGAGCCACACCAGCCAGGGCCCCATTACTTTTTAAGGACACAAAATGAATTGTTTTCCATAGCTCTAGGTTTCTACCCCAAAGGTCAAAGTTTACTACCATTCTTAACTAATTTCATGAAAATAATCTTTGTTTACTGCATAAGAAGCAACCTCCAATTTGTGCAGTTGCTGCACCGTTAAAGAAAATGCAGCGAAAAGACTCTTGGAACATTCAGCAAGTACTTTTTTTTTTTTTAAAGATTTTATTTATTTATTTTCAGAGAGAGGAGAAGGAAGGGAGAAAGAGCAATGTATGGTTGCCTCTTACATGGCCCTCACTGGGGACCTGGCCTGCAACCCAGGCATGTGCCCCGACTGGGAATCGAACTGGGACCTTTTGGTTCCCAGCCCACGCTCAATCCACTGAGCTACACCAGCCAGGCTAGCAAGTACTTTTTATAGACTCTATTTTACTCAAAAATTGTCCAGCATGTGGAGTCAAAATAGGAATTAGTAAAAGTGGGAAACAAACCAAACAAAGTTGGAAAATATTGAAATATACAGCTATTTTAGTAGTTCTATGTTTCTCTTACTACAGTTTATTAACTGCGTTATTAGGCATATATCTGCAACTCCTCCTGAGCGAAATAAAATTGCTCAATTGCCCAACACTTTACTTTCTAGTATCTTAAAAGATACACAGCCTATCGTAATTCTTTAGCAGTTGCTTTTCAGGTATTTAGCAAGGGAGGCCTTCTGGGCCATTTGATGAATGTGTACTGTGTGCCAGACCAGGGGTCTGGAGGAGGGACAGGGTTACTGGATACTGACCTCATGTTGATTTGAGTTTGTACAACTCATTAAAGCCATTTGGGAACATGACACAGAGGTGCAGACTCGGGTAGTAGTACTGTATGAACAGAAAGATTTGTCTGTTGCTGTATCACACATTCAGCCTGTATTGTATAGTCTACTTGTTTATTTATTTCTGCAAATAATGATTTTTTTGACCCATTGTTGGCTGCTGGTAAAATATATCCCAGACTAAGTATGGTTATATTCATACATTCTGTCTTATTTGTAAGTTCGTATTTTCTTTTCTTTTTTAGATTTTTTTTTATTTATTTATTTTCAGAGAAAGGAGAAGGAAGGGAGAAAGAGCAATGTACGGTTGCCTCTCACATGGCCCTCATTGGGGACCTGGCCCGCAACCCAGGCATGTGCCCTGACTGGGAATCGAACCGGGACCCTCTAGTTCCCAGCCCGCGCTCAATCCACTGAGCTACACCAGCTGGGCATAAGTTCATATTTTCTTATTTAATTTTGTGTCAAGTTTTTTACATTATAATTTATATATAATAAAATGTACCCATTTCAAGGATGTAGTTTAGTGAGTTCTGACAAACATATGCAACCACTACTGTAATAAAAACATAAAATATCTTGATAACCTGCAAAAGTTTTTATCCTGCCCCTTTGAAATTAATTATTTCTCCCCACAGTCTTCAAGACCCACCGATCTGCTTTGTGTCTCCATAGATTAGATTGAACTTTTTCAGAATGTCATATAAAGAAAATCAGGCAGCACAGACTATGCATACGTGTTCTCTTGTTCCACGTAGCACCTTTGAGATTTATCCATGTTGTGTGTGAACTGGCAGTTCAGTTCCTTTATATTGTTAAGCAGTGCTGCACTGTGTGGCTGGGCCACAGTTTGTGTATTCATTCAAAGAACATTTGGTGTGTTTCCAGGTTTTGGCTATTGTGAATAACGGTGCTATGAACATTCATGGACAGGTTTGTTTGTTTGTTTTTAATCTAGATGTGTTTTTATTTTTCTAGGGTATTCATAGGAGTGGAGTTATTGGGTCATATGGGAAGTATATGTGTAACTTTATAAGATACTGCAAATTGTTTTCCAGAGTGTACCATTTTGCAATCTCTCTAGCAATCATGAGAAGTCCAAGTTGTTCCATATTCTTACCTATAGTTTCTGTCCTTACTAGTTAATTTTAGCTGTTCTAGTGCGAATATAGTGGTGTCTTCCATTTAATAGTGGAAAGTCATGAGTTTGGTATTGAGTCCACATATTGTGCTTTGATTCATATTTCTACCGGGCTAATCAAAGGCTGTTAAGCGCCTGCTGCAGTGCAGCACAGAGTTCAGGGCGCCTCACGGGTGTGCGTGTCACCCTTGCACAGGGGCCGTGCTAATTTTCTCTGTATTGTTCCAATTTTAGTATGTGTACTACTGAGGCGAGCACTACTGTGGTGTCTTTTATGGTTTTCATTGACATTCCCTGTTGGTTAATGATGTTAAGTATCATTTCATGTTCTTATTGGCCACTCATAGATCTTCTTTGTGAAGATTGTACAAATTACTGTGGCGTTTTTAATTGAATTATTTACCTCTTTGTTATTCAGTTATATATATAGTTTATATATTTTGGATAACCATCTTTATTAGATATATGCATTATAAATATTTTTCCCAGCCGATAGCTTGCCTTGTTAAATTTAATTTTTTTTTAAGATTTTATTTTTTTATTTTTAGAGAGTGGAAGGGAGGGAGAGAAAGAGAGGGAGAGAAAAATGTGTGGTTGCCTCTCGTGTGCCCCGCACGGGGGGCCCTACACTGCAACCCAGGCATGTGCTCTAGACTGGGGATCGAACCGGCAACCCTTTGGTTTGCAAGCCGGTGCTCAATCCACTGAGCCACACCAGCCAGGGCTTCCTATTTAATACTACATATAGGAAAACAAATGTTTGATATGTACATATTTCAAGGTACTAAGAAACAATAATGGAAATTGAGTCTCCTACCCTTTCAAGTATGTATCTGGATTAGGCTTGTAGGGTTAGATGACAAACACAAGGTTGGACTTTTGGGGAAAAGTAAAGATTTAGAAGGTTCTTGCCATATGAAGTAAGAAGGGCCATGGGGCGGTGAAAGTGTGATGGAGCATTCTGCTAATCTGACCATGTTTGAGTGTTACATTTTCAGACACTCCTAGGATGAGGGAAGCTTGTTTGTACCAGGGTGTTAAAAAAGGAACCCTATGTTGTCTAAACAAGTTTCAGTTATTATTATTCAAATTTATTTATTTTAAATATTAAGGTAATAAGTATAGTTTTTCAATGGGAATTAATAGAAAAATTAAAAACCAATTTTATGGAAAAAAGGTTTTGATCAAAGTATTTTAAATTTAATCAAATCACTGTTTAAATTATGAAGGCAGGAACAATATTAGAACGTATGCCACTCAAATTCATGTCTTAGAAAAATATTTTAATACTCGGTACTACTGAGAGATAGAACAAAATTAAAATATATGTATAAGAAAATTGGTTTCAATTACTAGCAGTAAGTGATAAATCCAGTTAAATATAGAATGATGTTAGAATAATTGTAAATGTGACTATAAAATTTACTGCAAATGTCAAAAAACAAAACTTGACAATGAAGGTAGTAGTCACTTTGTAAAAATTTGCCAGAATTTTATAACTGTAATGTGCATTTGCACCTCAGATTGCTAACAAAACTGGAAGGAATAAAGAGCGGAAACAAAAGTGGGTTGATTTTCTCATGTATCATTGAAGACAGTGAAAAATACCATTGCACTTTATAGTCCGGTAAATAAAGAAGTACCTGCTGCTCTTTGCAAGGTCAGCGGTCTGCCTGGATTACCATGTTGTACCATCCAACCTGGGTGTTCTGCAGTTCTTACCATCTGTAAGTTCTTGGTGAGGAACTTGTCATATGGTTGGCTCTCACTTGCAGCATATGCCTTTCTGTCTCCCAAGCTACGTGGTCACTCCTCAAAGACCCTTCTTAGTCTTCTCCATGGTATGCAGTCCTCACACACGCA
>PVJI01022240.1:0-25631 GCA_004026765.1 Micronycteris hirsuta | reverse complement strand
GAGGGAACTGTTAGGGTAATGGGTGATGCAGGCTGTGAAAGAATTCACAAAGAGAAGAAAGTGTAGAGAATAAAGTTTTTACTCACTCTCCAAGAAAGGAGAGGGGCATGGTGTGGAGAGACACACCAGTCCTGACGGGCGGGAGCTTTGATCTTTTATTAGACTGTAATCAGATTAAAAAAGGGTAGGGGATTGCTGTTGTGTTGTCCCCGGGCTGTTGGGGCATTGAAACACCAGGCTGAGGTTTGTTCCACTGTTATCTTCTGCCTGTGTTTGTAGAGAGCGTGGTTAGTTCTGTTCTTGCTTTCCAGTCATTTCTAGTCCTGGGGACAAGCTCAGAAGAACAAAATGACGGTCATGTTTAACAAGGTCACAGGCCTGCTCAGCAAAAGGTGCCACAGCAGCAAACGGCTCTGGCTTTACCCTGTCAGGAACCGCGCCTACACAGGCGCAGAGTTGTAAAAGAACACTGAATATTTGCAGGGCCAGGGGCAGCAGGTAGTTTGGAAATGTCTTAACTAAGTCAGGAAGACATTACAATAAATGGTGCAGCTAAATGAGGTTTTTATAAATAGGAAGAACTAAACTTTAATTAACATGGAAAGTCCCACATGGAGAACTCCTCATCTGTCTGAAACTCTTGATAAATGAATTATTACTACATGTATTGATCTGAACATCTGCAACTGTCCTAGGTTCTAGAAACTTTAATTCCTTGGAATCTGTTTATTTTCCTGGTGTGGGGGAGGAACAAATTTTCCTCTATCTTCAACATTCTTCTGGCTGGTCTAATAATCAAATAGACATGAGACAGACTAGCAAGAGAAAATAACCCCACTTAATACAGACATATGTTTGGAATCCCGCCTACAGGGGAGTCAGAGACCACGTGCAGGAGAGGTTCAGAAATATTGTAGAAGGGGCATGTGGGGTGCACAGGTCATCCTGAGCTAGGGCTGAAGAAAGGGGCCTTTGCGGGTGATAAGAGCAGACCTTTAGTGAAAAGAAGTTCACCTTGCCCTACAGATGGGATAACAGAGGTTATCTCTGAAAATCTCCTATGGTCAAGAATCTAAGTCAAGTTCTTCTAGGTAAAGGGAGGAGCCAAATTTTCTCTTGACCCTGCCTTTCGCTCAAAACAATGTGCATATCACAGGAGCACATCTTGGGGTGACCTGTTCTAGACCCTCGTACTGGCACACCTTATCTAAATTCTTTCCCAATTTTATCGACTTCCAGGAGTTACCCTTCTTTCTTGTTTACTGTATAGAATGGTCTTTGTCATGTCATTGGAAAAATCATCTTCCCAGGCCTTTGTGGGGGTTCAGAACGAATCACCCCAAGATGTGCTTCTGTAGTATAGGGATCATTTTGATCTAACGGGCTCAAGAGAAACTTCTCTCCCTCCCTTAACTACCTAGAAGAACTTGAATTAAGAGATTTGTCCGTAATAAGAGATTAGCAGAGATAACCTCTTTTGACATACCTATAGGCCAGGGCAAACTTCTACTTCCTAAACGTTGGCTCTTATCCTTCTGCAATGACTCTCTGAAGCCCCAACAGTCCCTAGCATTCCTGGTCCCTAGCTCAGGATGTCTTATGTACCTCCATCCCTCTTTCTATCTCTGAACCTTTTACACATGGGAGATCTCTGACTCTCATGTATGTGGCTCCCATACATACATATGTGGAACTGTGGTTATTTTCTCTTGCTAATCAGTCTTACGTCTACTTGATCATTAGACTAGCCAGAAGAACATTGTGGGTAGAGGAAAGTTTCTTGCTCCTCCACACCATGATGTGGTTGGCTAAGAATTTGTTTTAGCAAACCTCTCTTTCCGTTTCCCTCCAGTTGTTAGAATGGAAACTTATGCCTGAAATGACAGATGGCAAGAGTTAGAGGAAAAAATGATAAGAAGACATTTTCAGCCTATTGAGAGACCCAACTGCTGAAAGGGTCTTTCACAAAATACACATTCAGAGGGGAAAACAAATGTTTCTGCAATATTTTTGATTAAACGAGTTGTATCATTCTCTGTCACTAATTTATGAGACAAATATTCCTATATGCACCTGTCCTCAATGGATAAAGACAAACTTTTCCCTTTCTTAAAATTGAGAATGTTGCAGCACATTTTCAGTATGTGTGAAGAAAAGAGGAACTAACATTTATTTATATACATCTCATGCTAGGCTCTGTGGCAGGTGCCACCTGATGCTATCTTGTTTAATCAGCTGTCAGTGTGCCTAAATGGGGAGATGGTCGTACAATTTTAGCATGGCAATGAACTCCAGACTTCCTATAATCCACTGCCTCGGTTCTTTAGGGAGAGTTCAGTGATTACTTAGTTAATTAACAGCCAAGTGAGCTGTGAGTCCAGGTTCCTGCTCCTTAGTCCAGTGCTCTTTCCAGAACACATGGTGAGTCTCATGACATTTATCTTCTTGTCATTTTTCTCTTGCTTCTCCCTCTTCCCCTCTTTCTGTTTCTGTTTTTTTTCCTTTTAATCATATTTATTGGGGCAACACTGGTTAATAAAATTATAACGGTTTCAGGCACACCGTTCCATAATTTCTTTCTTTTTTTAAAAAAAAAAATAGTAGCTATCTTTATTCTTTGAAAGTGGGATGTTTGAGGCCCTGGATGGGTAATTCAGTTGGTTAGAGTGATGTCCAGATAACCACCAAGGTTGTGGGTTCAATCCCCAGTAAGGGCACATACAAAAATCAGCCAATGAATGCATAAATAAATAGAACAACAAATCAATGTTTCTTTCTCCCTTCCTCTCTCTCTCTAAAATCAATTAAAAAAAAAGAAAATGGGAGGTTTGAAATCATCCTTCAACATCTTAATTCAACATTTATCTAACGATTATCTTGTGCAAGCTAGACATTACATGCTCAGTACTCGTTGGACACAGGAAGATAAGCTATATAGAGACAACTAAAATAGAAAGCAGTGTACATACGTGCTTTGTGAATGACTTCTGTAGGGTTTCAGAGGTGGGTGTGAGGCAGCTGGCCTGGGACTTGGGGCTTTTATGGAATGGAAACAATTTTCGTAAAGAGCTAAGGGCTGAGGGTAGGAAAAGAATTCTAGGTAATATGGAGAGCAGTAATGAGGAAATGGGGGAGGGGCACAACACATTAAGAGATGTCAAGTAGGAATCATATGTATTAGAGGAGAAAATGGAAGAAAAAACTGGGAACACAGATTGTGCTGTTTATGCAGCAGGACAAGGGGCCCTTTGTATTATCGAGCCTAGAGTAGCTAACATATAAATGGGCTGGAACCGCCAAGTCAGGTGTCATGGAGGCTGTGGACAGGCCACCTAGAAGCTGACTGGAAATGGGTGAAAGTCAGCAACCAAGTTAACTAACGTAGTTGCTGGGGTGAACTGGGTGGGGTGAACCAGGAGCCAGTCCAGAGACTCTCTCCCTAGGCATGCTCCCACCTCCAGGGGGAGCTCAAGGTTTCTGTCCTTTATTGCAGAGAAAAAGGGACTGGGAAGTGGATCTAGAACAAAATGGATATTTTATAGAAATGCTGGTTCTGCAGGAAATTCTGTTGGAGGAGTGAAGTCACTATACAATAAATGGAAGTGGGCTGACAGATTTCCCCCCTTTCAGTTATCTCTGGGGACATTTGGCTTTGGTTAGCTTCTGTAATGGTCTTTTCACCTCTTCTCTGCTTTATTATCAGTGCTTGGGATATTCTTAAGTCAGAAGGACAGAAGTATTTCCTTGGGGAGTCCACATTTTCTAGCCCAGCTGCTGGAGCAAGAGACCTGATAGGATATGGGGCCAGCATGAGCTGGCAATAAAGAGTGGGTGTTTGCCAGGGCTGGCTGCCCTTTTCCCATGTGTCTGGTGAGAAGCTTGTGCAGCTACACATATGATTCAGGACCCTGGTCAGATAGTTTCCATATAACTGCACGTGATTAGCACCTGGTGTGGTCACCCAGGGAACTAGGATTGAGGCAGGGCTTCATGGCTGGGACTCTTGATTCTTGCTCAAAGCTTCAGGTAGTGATTACCAGTAGGAGGAGAACTATTTCTGGTACCAGAAAAAGTACCTTTGAGAGCCTCAAGACTACGAAGGTACTTAGGTGCACATTGGTGCAGCTCCATACTCCTGTTGGGAGCAGAATCTGGCCTTGGCTGGCACTCACTTCTTAGACTGGAATAGTCTCAGCAACAGAAGCCCGGAATTTGAAGAAATGCCAAGCCAAACGTGAGGCACACATCTTTTTTAAAGTGAAGCCTGTCTGGATGAGTAGAGCTGGCCCTCAACTCAATTTAGGAATCAGGAGATGGAAATGTCAAGAGTCATGGCATGCATCTAGGGCTCTGGAAAGGTGTTTAATCTACAGGAAGGACGGAGGCCTGTCAATGACTTAGAGAAGACAGATGTCGGCATTGTAAATTCTTAGTTTTGCTAATTCACAGCAGCATTTAGGTAGAAGTTCCTGGGATGGCAGACAGCCTATACAGGTGTTGCACTTACCCTAGCCTTTGCATGTTTTCTACATGCATTCAGAAGGCATTTTTTTTTCTGTTTCCTTCTGTGTTCCAGTTATAAGAGCCACATTATTATTCTAGCATGCTATCTGATTTTCAAATATGAAGGCCTATGGGTTCCAACCCCAAAAATCTCTTATTCTATCATTTGTGTACCTCTAGCTTTTCTAAATTTATTTAATAACATTTATTTTAAAATCTCATTATAAAATTAATGATTAATGTGAATATTTGAAAACACAAAAAATGTAGTGTAAAACAAAAATTAGCCATAATTCTATGACTCAAAGATAAGCACTATTAACATTTTGGTGAATGTGCTTTGACTGTTTCTTACTAAATATGAGCATATTTTAACATTAAAATCATAAAATTTTCTTTTGTATCTTTTTTTCACTTCATAATCTGTAGGACTATTTCAATGTCAATAAATAGTCTACATTATGATTTTTCTTTTTAATTTGTTATTATACAAGTGTTATCTTTCTTGTGAGCTTAGAAAATGGAGAAAAATTACACCAAAGAAACTGTCAACTAGAATTCTATCATCCAGATATTAATTGCTTTTGATATTTTAGTTTATATGCTGGCAATTTGTTTTTTTCTGGCAATCTTTTTTTAAAGTTTCATAAATAATATGTAAATGCATTCTCACTATAAAATTTTAAATAATACAAAAAAATTTTATTCTTTTTTCTTTGCATATAATGAATAAAAATCACTTCATTGTTTCTGTAAGAAAATTTTAATATATTCATATATATCTTAATTAAATACAGAAAAGTATAGAAGGCATAAATACACTAAAATCCACCATCCAGAGGTAACCATTATTAAAATTTTAGTAATTTTTCACATAATTTTCTTTGCCATTACTGATAACTTTGCTTAAGTTATTTCATTGAATTTTTACAAAATCAATAAAGGGTAGACACTGTTATTACCTTGAATTTAGAGATGAGGAACTAAGGCTTAGGGGAAATTATGTAATGTGCCCAAGTTTCCACAGTCAGTAAATGTCTGAGCCCACAGCACTGAGTGCAGGTGACTGATGCTGAAGCCTTGGCCTCGACCCGCTACGAACACTGCCCCTCATGTCTGAGAGCTCATCTGACACAGGTCATCTTGTAACTATAATTTGACATTATGTCATAGAGATTTTTTCATGTCAATGAATTATAAAATATTTCATTACCATTTTGGTAGCTTTGCAGTTTTTCATTGCATGGTATCCTAACATTTATTTAATCACTCTCCTACATTTACATTACTTCCAGTTTTTCCTATTATAAGTAAGACCACAATATACATTGCTGTACCCTTATTTATTTGCTAGTTCCTCTGGATTATTTCCAAAGAATAAATTCCTGAGAGTAGAATTGCTAGTAAAAGAGTGTACATATTTTAAGGATTTTGATGTACATGGATAAATTTCCCCATGAAAGATCATAGTCATTTATACAAAGTTACCTTTTGTAGGAAGGTGCTCAGTTTCTCTAGATAAGTGAATGTGGGCATTCCTTCTTAATTTATTTGATTGCTCTTCAGTGTGAATGCTTTTGAATGTTAATTGGCCATTTGTACTTTTTTTTTGGTGAATTCTCTGTTCATATTCATGGCCTATTTTTCTATTAGAATGTTTGCTTATTTCATCAGAGTACAATAGCTCGTTTTACAATAAAATTATCAACCCTTCAAACTGTCATATTGTTGCATTTTTTTCTCTAATTTCTTACTGTTTACCTTATAATTTTATCTTTTAAAAGACATTTGAGCCCTGGACAGGTAGCTCAGTTGGTTAGAGCGTTGTCCAGACTCGCCAAACTTGCAGGTTCCATCCCGTGTCAGGGCACATACAAGAGTCAACCAATGAATGCATAAATAAGTGGAACGACAAATCGATGTTCCTCTCTCTCTCTCGCCTTCTTCTCTCTCTCAAAATCAATAAGAATAAAAAATTTAAAAAAAAGACAGTTGATATATTGATGTTATTTTACTTTTAATATAGTGCAATAATATATTCATTCAATTTTTTCATTTTATGGGTAATTTAATTGTAAAATTCTCATATTTTTGCTTAATGTTCTGTTGGGAAAACAAACTGGTATTTAACTTGATTAATACACTAGTTTTTTGAGCAGCTTTTAGTTTGTAGATAGATTTAGCTGAAAGTTTGCATATATTTCCTCACCCCATCCCAACCCATTACCACTATGATGCAAGGTAATAATTATGGATTACCTTGCATCATAGTGGTACATTTGTTACAGTTGATATACCAGTATTGATATATTATCATCAGCTTAAGTTCATAATTTACTTTAGGGTTCTCTCTTTGTGTTGCACATTTTATGGGCTTTGACAAAAGTACAATGGCATGTATGAACAATAATAGTATCATAAAGAATAGTTTCACTGGCCTAAAAATCTCCCTGTACTTATACGTCTCTCCCTTCCCTGTAACCCCTAGCAACTACTGATTTCTTTATTGTCTCTGTAGTTTTGTGTTTTCCAGAATGTTATTTAATTGGAATCATGCATATGGATCCATTTCAAATTGGTTTCTTTCACTTAGCAATGTGTACTTATAATTCCTCCATGTCTTTTTTGTGGCTTAATAGCTCATCTGTTTTTATTGCTGAATAGTAAATATCCCACTGTCTTGATTTAGCACAGTTTATTTATCCATTCGCCTACTGAAGGGCATTTTGGTTGTTCCTAAGTTTTGGCAATTATGAATAAAGAAACTTTCATAAATATTTACATGTAAGTTTTTGTGTAGATATGAGTTTTCAGCTCATTTGAATAAATATCAAGGAGTGTGAATGCTGAATCTTATGGTAAGAGTGTGTTTAATTTTGCAAGATTTACCTTATCATTTTGATTATAGTTTTTATGGTTAATATTTTTTCTATTTCATAAACTAGTTAGCCTAACATCATCATAACTAATCTCTTGATAGAAATACTCTTTTGGTTCACAGAAGATGAAATCTGAACAATTATGATAGATGGATGGAAAATCTGGAGAAGCCAAGTCAATAAAGAATTCCTCTTTCCTATTGCTCTTCCTACAAAAGCTAGTAAGGTCGTGGATAGTCAACCAACCTGATGTACCAGGACGTGAGACTTTCAGTGCTATCACTGAGATAGTCGGTCACCCTGTGACTCATACCAGCAATGTGATTCTAGACTGTATATCAGATTTGGGGGGGTTAAGCTTTTTTTTGTTTGTTTGGGTTTTTTTTTTTAGAAGTAACATTGACATACAGTGAAGTAAACAAACCTTACATGTACAGTTTGACGTTTTGGTTGGGGCTTCAGCTTTTGCCTTAGAAATTTTATTAGGGAAACCAGGCAATGATGAGATATTATAGTTGTCCACGATTTGGTTGTTTGATTTCATTGTGTTTATGTTTTGGTCTTACATTTCCTGGCGATATGTATTTGGAGGTATTCTGATGTCTCTACTAACTCACTGGCTCTTTGGGTAACAATAGAGACTTCTTTTCCCTTGAAACGAATTCTCTTGGTTAACCAACTCATCCTGGTTTGCCTGAGACTTTCCCAGTTTCAGCCCTGAAAGCCCTGCATCTGTGGAAACCCCTCTGTCTTGGGTCACTTTCTTTTGGGCAATGGTCTTGACTTTCCACTGATAGGATTTTGACCGATGCAACAACATGCATTTAAGGAAGGTTTATCTGGTGGTGGTATGCAGGAGGACTGGAATGGAATAAAGTTCAAATCAGGAAAACCCATCTGCACACAAGGCAATGAAGGCTCAACCCACTTTAAAAATGGAAAGGGAAGGGGAAAGATTTAGAGAACAACCTCTAGAATACTGGCTTTTGTCATTATGCGATAACTGCTTTTTCAAAGTTCAATAGTAACTCCTTTACTGCAATTTTAGCAGCCTCTTTTAATAATTCCCCATGTGTCAGTTCTCTAATTCATTTCACCTCCTTAAAACAAAACAAAACACTTCCTGAACTCTCCCCTCCCACATACGTCCCTGCAGCATCCTTTGACATCCTTCGACATTACTAGTCTTCCTTCACCGAGACTTTTCTCGTCCTGGCCACAGCGCTCCTCTTGCCTGTCTCCCCTCACTGTCCTAAATTTGTGCTTCCTAGACAAACTCAGCACACACATAGAATACCAACCCGACACAGAGTTCCCAGTTCCGTGACCTCCTGACACCAATGCCCTTTGACATCATCCCACTTAGCCTACTGGAGTCCTCCCTGGGGACCTTGACGTTGCCCACAACAGCTCCAACCCGTACACTGTGTCAACTCTTAAGCTCCTCTAATCAGTGCCTTTCCATCCCAGCCTTTCCAATCCTTGGCCTTTACCATTGCCTCCTTGAGATCTCCAACCCCTTGATCCTCCCACTTCTCACCAGTCTGTCAGCCTCCCGGCTTTAAGACCCTCTCTATCTATGTAGCATAAAGACAATTCCATGATCCAGAGAGGTTAAATGGCTACAGTATGCCTTTTCTAAAGATATAGAGAAATTGGTAAATTTAACCTTTCTTTCAGTGTCTTAAGAAAACTTTTCAGGGTTTTGCAAGTCTTAAGGGCATCATTATGAAGACCATCATTATACTGAAGCTCCCAGAAGTATTGGTTAATTAAAAGAGAGTTTTGGTTGAGAGAATACCAAGTATACTAGCTTTTATAATACTTCTTTTCCATTAATTACTGAGAGCGAAACAAAAGAGAGAAGAGACAGCATTACCTCAGAAGCCTAAATCTTCTAAAGAACTTTTGAAAAATGTCATATGCTGCTGTTTGCAAAAATGGCTTCCTTTCCTGGAAAAGAGAGGAAGGAGGGGGATGGTGATCAGAGTTCCTTGAAATTAAGCCGAGTATGCAACCATGAGAGAAAGGCCACAGAAAGATGTTTGGGGCATGGCTGTTATACTAGTTTCCTGTGGCTACTATAAAAAATTACCACCACAATCTGGCTGGCTTAAGGCAGCCACCCAGAGAGAGGTTTATCCACCGCTGTCCTGGTGGCCTGAAGCCTGAAATCAATATCACTGGGATGACATCAAAGTGTCAGCAGGGCCACTGACCCTCAGGAGAAGGTTCTATGGGAGAATCTGTTCCGTGTCTTTTCCAGTGTCTGACGGCTTCCAGCTTTCCTGAGCTGTGACTGTGGCTCTAATCCACAAAGCCAGCACCTTCCAGTCTCTCTGTTCTATCCAGCTTCACATCACATTCTCTCTTGGTCAAATCTCCCTTTGCCTCCCCTTTTGGGGACACTTGTGATTGTGTTTTGCTTTTTTAAAAAATATATTTTATTGATTATGCTATTAGAGTTGTTGCATTTTTTTCTTCCCTTTATTCCCCTCTGCCCTGTACCCCCCTCCCACCATCATTCCCCCACCTTAGTTCATGTCCAGGAGTCATACATATAAGTTCTTTGGCTTCTCCAATTCCCATATTATTCTTAACCTCCCTCTGCCTATTTTGTACCTACCATTTTTGCTTTCTATTCCCTGTACGTTTTCCCCCATTCTCCTACCTCCCCATCCCGGCTGATAAGCCTTCACGTGATCTCTATTTTGTAAATCCATTCCTGTTCTAGTTGTTTGCTTGGTTTGTTTTTGTTTTTGTCTTTTTTTTAGGTTCAGTTGTTTATAATTATGCATTTGTTGTCATTTTATTCATATTTTTGATCTACTTCTTTTTCTTAGATAAGTCCCTCTAACGTTTCAGGTAATAAGGGCTTGGTGATGATGAACTTCTTTAACTTAACCTTATCTGAGAAGCACTTTATCTGCCCTTCCATTCGAAATGATAGCTCTGCTGGATAGAGTAATCTCAGATGTGGGTCCTTGCCTTTCATGACTTAGCATACTTCTTTCCAGCCCCTTCTTGCCTACAAGGTTTCTTTTGAGAAATCAGCTGATAGTCTTATGGGAACCCCTTTGTAGGTAACTGTCTCCTTTTCTCTTGCTGCTTTTAGGATTCTCTCCTTATCTTTAATCTTGGGTAATGTAATTATGATGTGCCTTGGTGTGTGCTTCCGTGAGTCCAACTTCTTTGGGACTCTTTGAGCTTCTTGAACTTCCAGGAAGTCTATTTCTTTTGCCAGATTGGGGAAGTTCTCCTTCATTATCTTTTCAAGTAAGTTTTCAATTCCTTGCTCTTCCTCTTCTTCTGGCACCCCTATGATTTGGATGTTGGAACATTTAAAGTTGTCCTGAAGGTTCCTCAGCCTCTCCTCATTTTTTTTGAATTCTTGTTTCTTCATTCTGTTCTAATTGAATGTTTATTTCTTCCTTCTGCTTCAAACCATTGATTTGAGTCTCGATTTCCTTACCTTCACTGTTGATTCCCTGTATATTTTCCTTTATTTCACTTTTCATGGCCTTCACTTTTCCTATATTTTGCAACCATACTAAATCATTTCTGTGAGCATCCTGATTACCAGTATTTTGAACTCTGCACCTTATAGGTGGCTATCTCTTCATTGCTTAGTTGTGTTTTTCCTGGAGCTTTGATCTGTTCTCTCACTTGGGCCACAGTTTTTTGTCTTGGCATACCTGTTCTGTAGTAAGGGGCAGAACCTTAGTTATTTGCCAGGGCAGGGAAACCCGTGTCACTGCATTGTGATGCTGTATGTGGGGGAGGGGTCTAAGAGGGTACAGTGCCACTTGCTCCACTCTCTGCTGGTTTTCAGTCACTTCCCCAGCTACCCACAAGCAAATTGGGCCCTTCTGTGCTGATTCCCAGGTGGGTGGTTTTGTGTATGTCCTAGGACCCTGTGGGTCTCTTCAGCAAACTCTCCTGTGAGGCTGGGAGTTTCTCCTGCTGTCCCAACCCCCACAGGTGTCAGAAGTTTTGAGGCTTTATATCCCCACTCTGGAACCCTGGGTTGTGCGGTCTGTCTCACTCCCCAGTTGTTCCTTCCAGTTTATCCACATGGAAATGTGGGACAACCAGTCTGCCAGCCACCTCCATGCCTGCCCCTGTCCTCCAGCGGCCACCTTGCCGTGAGTCCTCTCCACCTCAGCTGCTCATCTCCGCCCCTTCTACCAGTCTGGATGAATGTTTCTTCTTCAACTCCTTGGCTGTCAGCCTTCCATACAGTTTGGGTTTTCTGGCAGTTCTGGTTATTTTTTATTTTGAAATTTGTTGTTGTCCTTCTTTTGGTTATGCGAGGAGACAAAGTGTATCTACCTGTGCCTCCATCCTGGCCAGGGTGTGACTACATTTGGACACTGAGATCATCCAGCATGATCTGCCCATCTCAAGATCCTTAGCTGAATCACAGCTGCAAAGCTCCTTTTTCCAAATAAGGTAAAATTTTCGGGTCCTGGGGATATTTTGGGGCCATTATTCAGCATATTGCAGCTGCCATCATTGGGAAGGGATGGAAATTCTGTGAAGCAATGAAGAAGGGCTAGGGGAAGATCTTCTAAGGGCACCCTAAAGTCAATTCTAAGGAACCTTAAAGTCAGTTCCATTTCTGGGGGAGGGGAGAAATCATGATAACCAGGGTCAATACATTGGATCAGGGAGAAGAAAAAGACAACTATGCTGAGGGAATTGAAATATAGATTTGGATTTCCTGTCAGTTCGGAGTTTGAGTGTTTGACATGTAGACTGGATTTCAGAAATGTTAAGTTGCTGAACACGCAGCTGAGAATGGCAGAACTAGAAATGGAGCCCACAGCTGTGCTCCAAGACTAGAGCCAGAAGCAAAAATGAATCAGAGGACACTGGTGGAGGCTGTAGACAGAAATCTCAGCAGAAAGATTCCTAATTTCTTCACCAGACGTGAGTGAGGTGGAGGGCATTCAAAAGATAGGGACTTCGGTAGCACAGAAAATATTTAGGGGAATTTTAGGAAATTTAAAATCTATCTGGTCATTTAATGCTAGCTATTGATTATATTCTACTGATTAAGTTTGTAATAATCTTGTTTTAAGTGGCTTAGCAAACGTTCAAGCCAGACCTGCCTGTCTTTTCATGTGCTATTCTCAGGAGTGTGGGAGGGGATATATGCTGATGGGGTGATCATCTTTAATAGATGACTGGTGCCTACAGGACCTTTTGGAAGAGTACACCAAAAATAAGTGTTCCATGTGCACACCCTTCTGCAGGCTGAGTCTGTCATTCTGGTTAGTTTGGGGGATTTCAGGGACAGGGGAAAGGAGGGAGAAAGAGAGGTAGAGCAACATCAGTTGGTTGCCTCTTGCATGTCCCCAACTGGGACCTGGCCCAAAATCTAGGCATATGCCCTGACCTGGAATGGAACAGTAACCTTTCACTTTTCTGGACAGACACCCAACCCACTGAGCCACACGTGGGACAGGGTGGGGGTGGGGATGCTGTATTTTTCTCCAAGGCAATCGAGCATTTTGGAGGGTTTGAGTAAAGGGGTGTGAAATATGGGGTGTGGGTGGGGACAGTTACTTCAGCCTCCTCTCCCCACCAAAAGCAGCCAGTGGAAGATCGAGCTTTTGTAGCAAAGGTCTTCAGAGATGACTGAACTGGACTTTCCCAGCCACATACAGAGAGACTGCAAGGAGGAGGAGCGGTGGAAACACCGTGGGTGACCTCGAGGCATTCGCCCGTGCCCACCGCCACAGCACTAGGTGTTTCCTTCAGAAAGAGGCCCCGCGTAGGGAATGAGCACTGTGGGCTGCGCTTTTGCTGCCCTCAAGGGGCTCAACTATTTCCTGAGTAAAATAGAAAAAGATTCAATGACTAAGTGAAATGGAGACAGGGCTGTGCGGGAACAGTGACGGGCCCTGTGGCGGGACTTTCCAACAAAGAAGTCAAGAGAGGGGATCCCATAGCTCTTGGAGGGTAGAGATGAGGAGAGCACACAAAACCCAGAGCTTTGGGATGGCCTATAAACTTCATGTAATATTAGATACCAGAGAAAGAACAAGGGAAGAGCCTCTACTTTACCAATCTCTCTCTTCCTGTATCAATCCATTTTTCCATCCTTACTTGCATTGTATGTCAACACTAAATACTTCCAATGAGAAAATACATATGATTATAATTTGTTAACTTTACAGCCACAATAATAATGATAAAGAATAACATTTATTGAGAATTACTGTATATATTGATCTAAGCACTTTACATACATTATCTCATTTAATCCTCATAACAATTTTGTGACTTAAATTTTATTATTCCCATTTTACCAATGAGAAAATCAAGGCTTAGGAAAATCAAGTTTAAGGAGCTTGCTCCAGGACATATAAATTAGTGAATGATAGAGTCAGGATTTGAACTCTTCTAGCTCCAGAGTCCAAATTATTAACCATTTTGCTATACTGTTTTCAACCTCATCACGTAAGAATAAATGTAGATAAAACAAAGATGCCATCAGAAATAAGATTTGATTAAAAACAACAGTAACAACAACCCAGTATGTAATGGAGGAGAACAAATCAGCACAAAGTCACTGTAAGGAAGCAAAATGGTACCCAGTCCACAGTCAGGAATCCTGGCCCCCACCCAGGTCCCTTCCTCCCCGGCAGGGCTAGGGTGGCCTCTCCCATCCCAGGTTTCCATGAAATGCCCGGAAGCTGGAGTGCCCATCTCTTCATTTCACAGACTCTGCTCCCTTTCCCTGCTGTGGCTCCCAGTGACACTCTCAGACTATGGGAGTTGCGGTTTCCACAGACCAGTTGCGTCCAGGCCTCCTGTCTTCAACCACGCTGCCCTGCTTGCTGAGGCTGCTGCCCTGAAGCGGTGGGGAGGACTGAGCAGGCTGAGCCATGACTACTAGTCTCCCAAATAGGCTAATCCTGCTCCTGGGCTTTCACAGTCTCCCTATAGTTAAATTTTTATTAGGTCCATTTCCTCAGTTTCTGAAAGAACTTTGTCAAGGAACTTGTGTGGCCTTTCCAACAGCCCGAGTTAATTTGAGTTCCACTACTGAGTGTCTGACTGAAGAGAATATCTGTTAATGTTCAACTACTGTCCTGAAACTGAGCTGGAATAGCTGATGCCTGTCCAATCCTGAGTAGAATGCTTCTATCTGGATCATTCCCTAGAGGTAAGGCCTTCCACTGCTTCTAACATGTCCTGCCACTAACTCCCCGAGGTAGGGAGTCATGACTTCATACATACGGAAACCTTGCACTTGTGTCTAACATGCTCCTGGATAACAAACAGAGCCAAGAGAAGGGCTTAAAGAGCAGGCTCTAAGCAAGAGGAGTCCAGAGAAATCACTCCACATGCACTCCAGCGTTTTTAACCTGTCTGTGAATTGTCAGAACCGGCTAAGGACCTCGGCTCAGCCAGTGCTACTGTGTGGCGCTGCCCTCCGGAGGTCTGCATATCCTGTGCAGCACAGGGTGTGTAACATACAATCCTCTCATTCCTGAGGTGGTTACAGGGTGGTTTTCCATCCCGTCCTCCTCCTCCACTCCTGTATCTACTTGTGATATTTGGGAATTACCTTGATAAGTTGCTGAAGACTTTTGGCCTAGTTTTAGCATAACCTAACAATCTGGGAATTTAATTTTGAATTTGATCCTGATTTACTTTCTGGCTGTCGATTTAGTATTCTTATCCAAGTTAGTTGTTTGGATGGGCCAAATTAACCATTCATTGCCAACACTCTAGGTCATGGTGTTTAGAAACAATGGATTGAAAAAATAGCCAAAAACTAATCAATCAAGCAAAAGGAGTCCAAAAAAAAAACCATCCTGAGTTATCAAGCTGGATCATTTGCATTAATAAAACTGACAAACTTTTACATCATTTTGTGCTCAGAGACTCCATAAACTGTATTTCCAAGAACAGCAAATTTGTGGTGAGAAGTTGGTTAAGTTATCGCAGTTATCTTCAGGGCAATCTATTACTTTCAAGAGTTTATTTATTTCTTTTTAGAGAGAGGGGAAGGAAGAGAGAAAGAGGGAGCAAAACAGTCATGTGTGAGAGATGCATCAATAGGCTGTTTCTCGCATGCCCCTAACCAGGGACCTGGCCTGCAACCCAGGCATGTGCCCTGAGCAGGAATCAAACCAGAGACCTTTTGCTTTGTTGGATGACCTGTAACCCACTGAGCCAATCCATTAGTTTAAAATGAACATTTAGATGTGTGCCACATGGGCTATTTGTTAAATGGTCACTTTTTAGTCATTCAGACCTGGTCTTGCTCATGGATTCACTAAGTACTAACCGGCTTAGCCATCTGAAGGCAAACTGAGGAGGTAGTGCGATGTGAGGAAAAGGGCCTGCGCTTTGAAGGAGCACAAAGCTCTGTATAAATATATTTATGTAAATATAAATATAGTTATAATAATTATAACTATATTTATATAAATATAAATATAGTTATAATAATTATAAATATAAATTTAAAATGATAAATATACATTTATATTTATATAAAAATAAATATAAATAAATTCTGGTGCTTCATCCATTAGCCACATGACCTCAACCTTGTACCTTTGAGTGTCAGTTTTCTTATCTGTAAAAAGAATGGTAGGAAGGGCCTGGCTGGTGTAGCTCAGTGGATTGAGCATGAGCTGGGAACCAGACAGTCCCAGTTCGATTCCCAGTCAGGGCACATGCCTTGGTTGTGGGCCAGGTCCCCTGTGAGGGCCATGTGAGAGGCAACCAGACATTGCTGTTTCTCTCCTTCTCTGTCTCCCTCCCTTCTCCTCTCTCTAAAAATAAATAAACAAAATCTTAAAATAAAAAAGAATGGTGGGAAGGGGAAGATTATTTTTCAGATTAATGTGAGGACTAAAAATTACATGATATTGTATAGGTCAGATATGTAACCATATTTTATAGTAAGAATATGGTTGGTATTAATTAAGTGCAAACTTTCTTTCCCTAATATTAACTTATAAATAGATATATTTTTACAAACCAAGAAATTAATACATTTCTCTTTGAAAATAAATCTATAAATAGAAGCCCTGGTATATAACAGAAACTCAATAAAGTCTTGTCAAGTAAATGGACAAATCTGGGATATTTCAAAACTGGGCCACAACACAGACAAAGAAGAAGTAATCACTGTCTTTTTTTTTAAAGTTAATCTTTATTTTGATAGTCACTTTCATGCCTTGCAAGTGGAATTGATAGGCGAGCTTGCTCCCAAGTATTTCCTATCTCACTTGGCTTGAAAATTGCATTATTAAGATCATGAAACAGACGATCATTCATTCATTCATCACCATGAATTGAAAAACCTACTGCATACAAGTTGTGGGATTACAAACTAAGTCACATGTCTTTCTCCTGAAAGGATTTGTAATTTATAGATGAAACTAATCATAAAAACAAAATAATTACTATACTATATGTTTATCCATTGATGGACAAAATTAAGGTCATTTCCCCCAGCAATTTACATTAAATATTCATGAATATTTTTCATAAGTGAGTCTTCTAACATTTTTCCGCTAGTGTACTAATAATAATTATACTGATAAATCCAAAGACCTTAAGTTTAGAGTTTATACTTTGTCTTTTCTTAGAATGCTCATCTCCCCCCATGAAAACTACTCATTCTCTTTTTAAAAATTTTATTTATTTATTTTTAGAGAGGGGAAGGGAGAGAGAAAGAGAGGGAGAGAAACATCAATGTGTGGTTGCCTCTCTAGCGCCCCCTACTGGGGACCCCACCAGCAACCTGGGCATGTGCCCTGATTGGGAATCCAACCAGTGACCCTTTAGTTTATAGGCCTGCACTCAGACCTCTGAGCCACAGCAGCCAGGGCAGGCTCCACAGGTTTAAGGGCTCAGTCCCAGGAGGCTCCTCACTTTGGATGTTGACACAAGTATTAGATCACCTGCACTTCTAACCAACCAGCTATAAATCAGGGATTCCCATTCCCTTCTCTTCAGGTTCAATAACTTGCTAGGACGGCTCAAGAACCCAGGAAGTCACTATGTTTACTGGTTTCTTATAAAGGATAGAAATGAACAGCCAGGCGAAGAGGTGCATAGTGCAGGTCTGAAAGGGTCCTGAGCGCAGGAGCCTCTGTCTCCATGGAGTTAGACTATGCCACCCTCCCAGACCTTCAATGTGTTCACCGCCCTGCAAGCTATCCAAACCCACAATTTAGGGGTGTTTATGGAGGGCTCATGACACAGGTGTGATTAATTAAATCACTGGCCACTGGTCATGGAACTCAATCTTCAGCCTCTCTCCCCCGTCTGGAGGTTACCCAGGGTGGGGAGGGGGGTCAGGGCAAACCTGAAAAGTTTAGACTTTAATCAAGGCCTGGTCTTTCTGGCCACCACCCCCATCCTGAAGTTAACTACAGGGCCACCAGTCATCTTACTAGTATACAGAAGACACTCACCACTCCAAGGGCTCTCAGAGCTGTGTGCCAGGATCCAAACAAAGACTAAACACTAATTTTTTAAAAAATATTTTATTTATTCATTTTTAGAGAGACTGGGAGGGAGAAAGACAGAGAGAAACATCAATGTGTGGTTGCCTCTCATGCACCCCCAAGCAGGGACCTGGACTGCAACCCAGGCATGTGCTCTGACTGGGAGTCAAACCAGTGAACTTTTGGTTCACAGGCCAGCACTCAATCCACTGAGCCACACCAGCCAGGGCCAAACACTTATTTGTTATTATACTACAAGGCTTATCTTTGCAGAAAAATAATGCTGCTTTCTGTTCTCTGCTGATATTAAGTATAAAAAAATTATCCTGAAATCCTAGGCAGGAAGTTCATATAAATAACTGAAATCATAATACCGGTTTAAATGCCTGTTGACGCAACCTGGGATGCACATACCTGCAAGGTGTATTTGATGCCTGTGCTGGGAAAAATGTAATCTGGGAGGCTGTGCAGCTTGTATTTCCTCCTTTGCTTGTTATATTACATGGGCTTGTCTCATGATGGCACCATTGTGACATGTGTACAAGCTGGTCACACCCTGTTCAAGTGATATTTATTTAGAAAGCCTTCTCTCCTTGGGGACTGCACCAAAGTGCACATTTCCCCCAGTTTTAGAACAGCCTGTGAACAGTGAAGCTTCTCCCCAGGAGATTTAGCTTCTGCTATTGCCATCATGACTTGCAGCCACCCAACTCGATTATGACTGGCAACTCACACACATCCACATAAGATTTGTGAGCAGCTTTGTGTTGTTTTGACTCATGTTTTACAATCATCTCAGCCACTGTTTCTGGGTTCCTGTTGTTATAGTGATTTATACCTCATGACGGCCAAACTGGTTGTGTTATATTGTCGTTATATCTTACTTAGTTCTTCTGGAGGGGGTTTCTTTTCTATTGTTTTCTTTCTTAATGCATATGATTTAAATTTGCATGCCTGGGACACTGTCAAAAAAAGAGGTTAGTGTTACATTTGAATGGCTGGTTAAATGATATGATTCCAACTGACATTTATTAAAAATAAACAGAAGAGTGAGTTCTTGTGGGTTTGTATGAAATTAATTTTCCTGTGGCATTATATTCACATAACATATGAATAGACTAAACAAAAGCATTCTTGTATTTAACAATTAGCAGCAAGTACATATCATTCACTAAATATTTCTTGAGGATTTAGTGTGGGTCTGATGCATGCTGGAGTGCTCGTAGGACAGGGAAAGATGCTGTGTGCTTGGAATTAAGAAGAGAGTGAAAGTCCCTGTCTCTCTTCTGGTTAAAATCTTTGGAGGGCCTCAGGTCCAAACTATTTCAGAATATTCTTCTGCCACTCAGAGATCTGGCTGAAGGAGCCCAGAAAGGAGAAAGGAGGATTTCAGAGATCATATCTCTGGCCCTGGCTGTTGTGGCTCAGTGAATTGAGGGCCGGCCTATGAACTGAAAGGTCGCTGGTTGGATTCTCAGTCAGGGGACATGTCTGGGTTATAGGTGCCAGGTCTGCAGTTGGGGCCGTACGAGAGGCAACCAATCGATATATCTTTTGCACATCGGTGTTTCTCTCCCTCTCGTTTTCCCTCCCTTCCCCTCTCTTTAAAAATAAATAAATAAAATCTTAAAAAAAGGAATCACACCTCTGGCCCTCTTTTTCAGCCTCTTTGCTCTATCCTGTGGTTTATGTTTCATATTCATTACTCCTGATTTTTCCTCTCAACTTTGAATAAATGTTGGATTTGTCCACAGGCCTTCACGTTCAGATAATCTTAGTTCCATTCCCTGTACTTTATGGGGAAGTCTCACCCTATCCATAACCAGACCCAGCTTCTGGAACTATATCCCAGAATGGCCTACTATATTCCACTGGGAGAGTTCAGGCATGTGCCATAGCTTTGAAGTTAAAATGCCTTAGCTTAGCACATAAGCCCCTTTTAGATCTGACACCTGTCATTTTTTCCAGTTTCATCTGCCGTCCTTCAACTTGTATGTTCTGTTTCAGTTGTATTGAATTTCTTGAGCAGTTCCTAGAGCTTGTAACTTTTTCCCATCTTGGTGTCTTTGCACATGGCATGTTTCTTTTTCACAAAGAGCCCTTGTTTCACCTCAATTTCCTACGTATCTCCATTTAACCTCAAAGCTATTCCAGGGATCCTATCTCTCATGGAGAGTCCCAGTCTGATTTTGACACTTCTGTGCCATAGCATTTATCACACTGGAGCAATTGCTTTACTTATCTGCCTCCCACATGCTGCCAGATTTTGAAAGAGGCTACCTTGTTTTACTAGACTTTCTCCCCATCTCTACCTCAAAGTAGGTACTCGCTAGGCAACTACTGAATAAATCAGTGAATGAATGAATGAATGAATAAGTCAATTTACTGCCTCACATCTACTCAAACCCCTTTGGGAGGTAGGTGTAGTATGAATAGTAAATAAGCAATAACACTACAGTCCAACATGAGAGGTAAAAGGTAAAGAGGTCATCAATAAAAAAAATACTGCATATTCCTTTTTTCTTAGATATAAACAAGAGTCTAATAAGTGCCATTTGCTGAATCAAGATATATCCAAATGTTACCAAAACCAATGGTCAATTAAGTAAAAAAAAAAAAAAATCAGCAGCAAATCAACAATGATTGACTATCTATTATGTGCAAGCAGATCACAGCTTAAACTATAAGAGTGTCATGATCTAGTGAGGGAGCATATACAAATAACCCTGAGACAGAGCGGACTGTGATAATCATATTAGAAATTCAAACAACATTCTATGGGATTCTAATGGAAAAAAGATGAATTCTGTTTAGAATTAATCAAGTCAACAACTTATGGGATATGTACAAGCTATGAAACTCAAGGGCAACCAGTTAATTAATCTCAAACAGAATAAGTAGTGGATTGAGTAATATCTATAACTTGTCAGCTGGGTATTTTGCTCTGGGGTGGCCTTAAACACTGAGTGATAAGGAAGTGGGAAAGTAGAAGAAGGAAGTGTGACAGGGCTTAAAGGGAAGTAATTGATTCTTGAGAAAGAAAGAAGTGGGAACTAGAGGGAGGAGAAAGAGGGGCAAAGATTGTTTTGATTGTAGGTGTAGCATTTTCTTGAGTCTTTAGTTCCAAGAATAAAGAGAGAAAGGAAAAAAGAGAGCCAACCATGGAACCAAAGGAACACATGGCTTCAAAATAAGGAGAAATAAGGAGAAAACAAAGAGAAAAGAAACAGAAATGTGTTTACACAGGAATTATGCTGTGTTACCACTGGTTATAAAATGCTGATACCAGAAATATTTTAGGGATGATACAGAAAAAAGGGTGGAGCAGGTGTGGTTGCAGATAGAAGGAGTCTAAGGAAAATTTTTTTTTATCACATTTGTTGCTAGAACTGCTCACAAATATTCCCATTCTTGGTTAACGCATACAGGAGCATTGCACTCGTCACCTCTTTTGAAGATTGATGTGGCTCTGTGGTTTTCTTTGGCCAATAAAATATGCATTAAAATGAGAAACAGATAGAGTAAATAAGAACTAATTTTCAGCCATTGAGAGTTTGAGTGTAAGTATAAGTATACACTAATCTATCTACTAATACCATCAGAGATGAAAAGACTGCTAACATTCAAGCAGAGATAGATAGATAGATTTGTGAGACAGGTTAAAGAAACACTCTAAGAGATGGAAATAATACAATGAAAGCTAACTTGGAACCTGGAAATTAGAAAAGACTTATTATTCCTTTTTTTTTCTTCTAATTATTTATCTGTATGCCTCTTTGCAATATTCTCCTTCATACACAGTATCTACTTTTATGGTTTTGACTACTGCCTTAGTGTGAATAATTAAAAACCCTACAGATCTGGTCCTGACAATCATATTCTCATTTCTAACTGCCTACAGAGATATGATCATCTTAGAGGACTTCCAGTAAAACAATTCAGGCATGTTCATGTCTAAAACTGAGTCTATGAAATTCCCCAGCAGACCAGCTATCCCCCAAAAATATACTCTATACCTTTGGGGGAGAACTTAGATGGCTTCCTCTTTTTCCCCCTCTTTATTCAACCTCTTCTTCAAAAATGCCTCTTAGATTTTCCACTTCCTCTTCATTCACACTTCACCTACCCTTACCCGAAATTACCTAACTCACTCCTGGACCACAGTCACAATTTCATCTCCCTTCCAACATATTCTTCCTCCTGTCCATCTGCCCACAGTTCCCAGACCACTCTGCCCTCCTCAAGGATCCTCTACTACCCCTTGTCCTTGTACCCAGTTCTCCCGCACTGCTTCCCAGCTGTTGTGCCCAGGTAAGTGTGTTTGCTGTGCTGTGAATCACTCTGCTCATTCCTATCTCTCCACTGGCTGGTGATTTTTACCTCCAACTTGGCAAGTGTTCTCAATCTTTTCAATCAAAAATCCCATCCATCCTTAAGACTCATTTTACATTCATTTTTCCCCTGGAAGATGTAACCAACAAACGCCACCCAAATAGATCTCTCCCCTTCTCCTGCAACATAGCACTTAGTCACAGAATTCTAAGTTCTCTTAGAAATCATGTAGATTTCTATAGGATTTCTAACAATCCTCCAGTTTCCTGGTCGAGGTTCAGAGACCTGGTGGGTCCTTCAACCAGTTAGTGACTGCTAGAATGAGAACCTGATTTTAGTTTTCTTCCCACTATGCCTTACTTTTTGCATTTTGCTTAATGTTTATAAATTGTGCATTCCTGATTAGGCTACAAGTAGCTTAGGAACAATGAGTTCTGCCCATATTGGGTGACAAGCCTTTATTTTTAGGCTTCTCAGGCTGAGGTTCAGATGAAAGGAAAATGCAGAGCCAAGCTGTTAAACCAATACGTTTTGGAACAACTGGGAATCGGACAGGGACATGAATAGAACATTAGAGAAAAAGTAAGGTAGTACTATAAGGTCAGGAGCTTAGAAGACCAGAGTCAGGAAAATTTAGAAAGATTCCAAAGCACCTACCAATGCTTTGACTGAATTACAGATGATCAGAGAGAGTTGGATCAAGTGACAGGTGCTGTACCCAACTCCTAGAATAGAGAGAATAAAGAGAAAGAGAGAAAAAACACTCACCAGAAATCTCCGCAAATCTCCTCTCTCTCCCTAGAGAAGTTGACCCTAAACGAGGACACCAAGCATGAAAAAGCTTGATTTTTACTCATGGAAGGTTTGCCCAGCCAGAGAGAGGCTGAGCAGGGAGGGCAGAGCTGCTCTGCCCCCAAAAGCAGTAGGAGTCCTTAGTTGGCTGCTGGTGCAACCCCAACCTTGCTTCTATCCTGGGAGCTCCAACTGCAGGCTCCTGAGGGCTTCTGTGCCAGATCCCATCCTTCCTGAATACTAAAGCCTGTGCCTCTTTATCCCGTCCTGGCTGCAGGACAAGCAAACCAGTCTACCAGACTTTGCTGACCCGTGCTGACTCCTTTTGTCTTATTGACATAAACAACTTAGCAGGGCGTGTCCAAGGTTTTGCACACTTATCCCACTTTTCCATCCCAATTTTATTTCTCACTGTATCCCTCGCAGCCACACAGGCAGCCACCATTTCTCACATCAATATACACTTTGATGTCTCCGTGTCTTTACCTATGCTGTTTCCTCTGCCTAGAGTGCTCTCCCTGTTCTCCTGCCACACCATATCTGACCAACAGAATCTTATTTACATTTGAAGACCTAACTCACATGTTCTTGCTTCGGTTAAGTATTCTAAGATCCACTAATCAGAAAAGAGCAAATCGTTCCTTTCTCTGGAGTCTCATAAGCAGTTCTTTGTGTCTTGTTGTAGCTCTTTAGCAATTTTATTTTATAGTATGGTACAGTTTCAGGTCTTCCCCATGTTATATTTAAGCTCTTTGAGAACACAAACTATGTGGTTTTTTTTTAGACCCGGAACTACCTTTTAATTATCACTGCACCCTCATAGTACTTAGGCCATTGTGTTGGGCATAATAAAAGTTGAATAAATGTGTTGAGCTAGGTCTTAAATTTGTGTCATCTCTTTTATTCTCTATTTTTTAAAATAGATTTTACTGTTTTGAGCAGTTTTAGATTTACAGAAAAATTGAGTGGAAAGTACAGAGAGTTCCTCCTCACCCACCACGTGGCCTCTCCTGCTACTGACATTCTGTACCAGAGTGGTACATTTATAGGAGTTCATAAGCCTATGTTGATGTATCATTACCACCCAAAGTCCACAGTTTATGTTAGGATTCATTCTTGGTGTTATACGTTCTGTGAGTTTTGACAAATACATGGGACACATATTCACAATTATAGTTTCACCACCTTAAGATCCTCTGTGATCTGCCTATTCATTCCTTTCTCCCCACTCACCCCTAGCAACCACTGATGTTTTTACAGTCTCCATAGTTTTGTCTTTTGCAGAATGTCATATTTGAGATCATACAGTAAATAGCCTTTTCACTTACGCATTTAAGTTTCTTCCATGTCTTTTCATGGCTTGAGAGTGCATTTCTTTTTAGCACCGAATAATATGCCATTGTCTGAATGTACCACAGTTTATCTGTTCACTTACTGAGAGAGGTCTTGGTTGCTTCCAAGTTTTGCAATTATGAATAAAGCTGTTTTAAATATCAGTGTGCAGGTTTTTATGTAGAATGAATTTTCAATTCATTTGGGTAAACACCAATGATCATGAGTGCTGGTTCCCATGGTAAGAGCATGTTTATTTTTGTAAGAAATCGCCAAACTGCCTTCCAAAGTGACTATGCCACTTTGCATTCCCACCAGCAATGGACAAGCTTTCTTGTTGCTCCACGTCCTTGCCAGCATTTCGTGTTGTCAGCGTTTTGGGTCTTTGCCATTCTAGTAGGTAATGGTATCTCACTGTTCTTTTTAAAATATATATTTTTTTATTCAAATACCTTTCTGATCACTCATGGTCCAAGAACATTCAAATAATAAGTCAAAAAGAAATAGATGTTAAAGATTGATCTTCAAACATTGTAGCCAGTGATGCCACATTTGCCTATGATCTCGCCGATGTCAAACCACATCCACACCTCAGTGGCCACCAAACCATTCCGTAGCGCTTCCTTAATGGTGAGCCGTCTGAAGCGACTAGTTTGAGCACTATTGACTATTTTTTTCAAGCTCTGAATAGCTGTTGGGGTCTCAGCAGGGGTTGGAGGAATTGGCTCCACCTTAGCAGAGTGCCAGAATGTGGCCAGTTGAGGTTTCGAGAAAGTCACAGCAGCACTTACCAGCACTGGGGCCTTCTCTGTGAGGTTATGGACAAACTGGGCCATGGTTGCAGGATGGAAATTCTCTCGCTGTTTTTTTTTTTTTTTTGATTTATTTTATTTTATTTATTTATTCTTAGAGAGAGGGGAAGGGAGGAAGAAAGAAAGGGAGAGAAACAGCAATGTGTGAGAGAAACATGGATCAGTTTTCCTTCACATGCCCCCAACCTGGGACCTGGTGGGCAACCCAGGCGTGTGTCCCAACTGGGCCACGGGCCCGCGCCCAGTCCACTGAGCCACACCTGCCAGGGCTCACTGTAGTTTTCATTTACAACTTCCTTATGACATACGAGGTGAATCGTCTTTTCATATGCTTACTTGCCATTTAGATGTCTTCTTTGGTGAGGTTTTATTTTCTATTTTCTACATAGTAAAAATAATACACTCCAACTGTTCAGACAATGTGCAAGTTTACAAAGTATAAAAAGTCAATGTTCTAGCCTGGCTGGTATAGCTCAGTGGATTGAGCGCGGTCT
>PVJI01022239.1:0-25585 GCA_004026765.1 Micronycteris hirsuta | reverse complement strand
TTTTTTTTTTTTTTTTTTTTTTTTTTTTTTTTTTTTTTTTTTTTTTTTTTTTTTTTTTTTGTCTAAGAAGCTCTTTATTTTGGCTCGGTTTTAAATGATAGCCTTGCTGGATAGAATAGTATTGGTTGCAGAATTTTGCTCTTCATTAGTTTGAATTTTTCATGCCCATCCCTTATGGCTTGATGTGTTTCTCTTGAGAAATGAGCTGACAGCTTCATGGGAACTCCTTTGTACATAACTAACCATCTATTTCTTATTGCCTTTAAGATTCTTTCCATTTTAATGACAATGTTTCTTGGTGTGAGTCCCTTTGGGTTCATCTTGATTGGGACTGTCTGTGCTTCCTGAACTTCTGTGACATTTTCTTCACTAGGTTAGGGAAGATTTCTGCCATTATTTTTAGAAACAAGTTATCTATCCCTTGTTCACTTTCTTCTCCCTCTGATACTGCCCTGATGTGGATTTTGTTACTCCTGATGTTGTCCCAGAGGTCCCTTATACTTTCATTATTTTTTAAATTTTTCTTTTGTTTTTCTTTATGTTCTGCTTGGTACATACTGCTATCTTGTACTCTAAATCATTGAATGGATCCTCTGCTTTATCTAATCTGCTGTTGATGATTTCTACTGTAGTCTTAATTTCAGATATATCCCTAATTTCTGATTGGTTCTTTTTAATGATTTCTATGTTTTTAATGCTTACTAACTCTTTGTTTAAATTGTCATTAGTATAATACATTCTTCCCTAAGTTTCATAACCATCTCCCTTAAGCAGCTTCATAACCACGTTTTAACCTCTGCTTCTGGTATTTTGTTTGCTTTCATTTCATTTAATTTTTTTTTCTGGGGATTTCTCTTATTCTTTAACTTGGGCACATTTTTTTGTTTCCTCTTTTTGTCTCTGTGTATTAGGTAGATCTGCTATGACTCCTAAACTTGTTATGATAGTGTCTTGTGCTTGGTGTCACAATCTTCCTGATCTGAGCTCTATCCAGGAATGTTTCTTGTAGGTTATGTGACCTCTACTGTTTTATTCAAGTCTTAAATGATGTTGGCCCTTTTGTGAGTGGAGTTAACCCTTCAGGCTGCATGACTGTAAGGGTAAACCTCAATCACTGTGTATGAGACACTGTGCAGGGACTGCCCCCTGAGGGTAGGGTCATTTCCAGGAGTGTCTGGTGCCTGCTGGAATCCCTCTTTGTGTGAACCACTTTTATGCCCAGCTCAGTCAAGCTCTGATGTGGTCTAAAGCCCACCACTAGTTGTGTTGGTTCTGGGTCCACTTGGGTGGGGTTCAGGTACTGGTTGATGTCTGATGTGTATAACTAGCCTTGGGCTACCTGTCTGGAGTTATCACATTGTTCACTGTTTGTTGTTGTATCTATTGGTCTTAGATGTGCATGGGAGGGACCAATCTGTGTATAAGGGTTGGCTTCTTCTAGCTTAGAGCTGGAAGAAGATCTGTAAAAGGATGATGACTCCTCCACATATCAGCTACTTTGCCTCCCCCTGAGGTTGCCTGATCTTCATCCAGAGCCTACTTAAGTGAGACTAGAGTGGGCCCGGGCTGGGCACTAACCACAGCCTGTTTCACAGGTTTTGAGCTCAGTAGGGTGTGGCAACCAGGATCAGAAGGACAAGGATAGCAGATCCCCTTCTTGGGGATTATGCATTCAGCACTGAATGAGGGGAAAGTGGCCCCTATTCCAAAGCCAAAGAACTCAGTCTCTGACAGAGTTACCATTTCTTGTTTCCCCTAGAGGGCCTTGCTGAAGGTTCAGAATGGGTACAGCCAGTCGTCCCCTATGCCAGAGCAAGCTCAGCTGCCCTGGACTCAGAAGGACAAGTCAAAGGAGTCTCCCATTGGAGATGATGTTTGCCTACAGGAGGGTGCTAAGCACTTCATACTGGTTTCAGACAATATCCTCTGAGGGAATCACCCTTTGAATGCTCCTGCTCTGAGCCACTCTCTCTTCCTCCTGTGGAACTGAGCTCAGTAGGGCAGGTTATCTGGGATTTGGCAGAGCTGATCCAAACAGTCTCTGACAGTGCCCATAAGATGGGGACAGGCATTTCTTGCCCTTCCTGGGTTAGCACAGCTGAGCTCACTGTAGAGTTAGAAGTGCCCCTCAACCATGAGATAGCCACACACCCTAGACCTTGCCTATCTGGTTCCTGGAAAATGCTTCCTGGGAGATGCAGTCTGAAAGTCCCATCTCTGTGCTACATTCTCTTACCCTGTTTGGTTGAACTGAGGAGGACATGGCCAGCCATGTGATTCAACAGATTAGGGGGAGGGATTCCAGCTGTGCACTCCAGGTGAAGGAGACTAGCCCTTTTTCCAAAGTCACACAGTTTAGTCACCGTCTTTGCCAAGAACACCTCCAGAAAAAGATGGCCCAAAAAGTCACTGCTAGTTGCAGACAGCAGACCCTTCTGCGGGACCCAAGTACAGCAGAGTGTATGCACTAGCAGTCAAAGACTAGGTGGTGCACTCCCCAGGCTGGTGTTTTAAAAATAAGAGTGCCTATCCCTAAAAAGTTGGTGTCTGGGTCTCAAAAGCAGACTGAATCCCCACTGATTTTTACCACCAGATGCAATGTGGGCTCCTCTTCCATCTCTGTTGCTCTAGTTTGGGGATCCTTGTGTGTGGTTGAGACATCACATTCCTGGGAGGAGGGAGTTTTGCCGCTGTGATATCCCTCTGGTTGCTACTGCACCTGGATGGAGACCTAGCCCTTTCAGCATCTCTGCCCTTCTTACCAATCTCTATCTGGCTACTTCCATAAATCCTTGGTTATAGTATTTCAGTTCAGCTAGGCTTCAGTTGATTATTCAGGTTGCTTGCTCTATAATTTAGCTCCAAATATGGTTTGGGGATAGGAGTAGGATAGTGTAGTTTCCACCTACTCAGCAGCCATCTTGAAATTCCTGTATATCTTCTTCAAAGAAATGTTTATTCAAGTTCTTTGCTCATTTTTACATTGGGTTGTTTTGTCTTTTTGTTGTTAAGTGTTAAAACTTCTTTACATATACCGGATATTAAACTCTTATTGAGCATATAATTGGCAAATATTTTTTCCAATTCCATAGCTTATTTTTCACTATTTTTTAAATCTTATAGCCCTACCAAAATTTTATTTTTACAGTGTTTTTCAGATAGCAAAAATGTTTTATAGCTTTGATTTCATTAGATTATGTTTTTGTTTTTAATATTTTTTTTTCAGAAAGTGGATCCAAGATGGTGGAGAAGTGAGTGAAAGTTACACACACCTCCTCCCAGGGCCAATATGAAATTACAACTAAATTGTAGAGAAATCACACAGAACAAACAACTGAGCAATAGTGATAGAGAAGACTTACAGCCACAGACAGACAGAAAAATCAGCTTCAGTGCAACATGACTGGTGGGGAGTGTGGTGGAGAAGCGAGAGGGCTGGCTGGGCACCCACAGGTGGCAACTGAAGCACTAAAGGGATATTTAAGCAGCCATTTGGATCCCCCTGAGAAGTGTGGGGTCTAAACCCTAAAATGGAATCCCTAGCCTAGAGCACCAGAGCCCAAAATGTATACAGATAACATCCAGCTGTGAAAAGTGGTAGGGTTGCTCTCTAAAAGAGATGGATGGCCAGAGACACAAAGAGCTGTTTAAAGGGCCAATGCATAAATTTTCATTTGCATCTAATTACCCTGGGCTCCAACAAAGGTGGGTGCAGAGTGGGCTAGAAATGCCTGACGAGAGACTGGTGATGGAGGCTTTGGGGAGAGAACTGAGAAAGTAGTCTCTGGGATCCTGGTGCTGAATCATTCCTCATACTGCAATAGCCATCTTGCTCAGGCAGACCACTCCCCTCTTAGTAGGAGCAGCCTGAGGGGAAACAATAGCTCCAACCCAAAGAGGGACTCAGCCCCACCCTGTGATACTTCAGCCTGACTTCTGAGTGCAGAGTCATTGGATTAATAACTGAAGGAATTAGCTGCAGAGAGCAGATCCTTGTTTGAGACTTCAAACAGGCTGCCTAAGGTTGGATGTGGTTACCATCTGACATCACCAGAGGCAAATCCAGAAAGAAAAAACAGTGGTAAATACTAGATGCTACCAAGATGAAATCCACCATGGTCTCCTCCATGAATTGCAATGTTTTATTTCCTTCATAACTTTTTAACATTCATTTATTTTCCTTCAAATTTGTGCATATTAAGTCACTAGATTTTATATTATACTTTATTTCAATTCACATATTTTACTCCTCCCTTCTCTTACCCAATTTTACCTTCTTTCCTATTATTTTAATTTTAAATTTTGTTTCTCTCTTGCTACAATTTGTTTCCATTCCACACTCTTACTATTTCTTGCCAGTCCAGCCTCTTTTCTTGTCAATGGTCACCTCAAGTTCTTTTTTCCCACTTTTAAAATACCCATGTTCTGTCTCTACCTTTAGCAATCTTTGCTCATCGGTTGTGGATAAAGTAGTTGTTGCAATTTTTCAATTTTATCTCTAGAGTTTCACTAATTTTGTATTTCAAATATCAAATTTTACTGTTCCCCTCCCCGACTCATTTCTTAATCTCAAATTTTAATTTTGCCCAGTCATGGCCTGTTTATTTCTCTTTCATTCCGCCCTTCTTGCCTTTTATTTCTTTTCTCTTTTTCATTTTGCCTCAAATTTTTATATTTTCCTGACTTAGCCTGGTTTTTGTTCCTCACTCTTAGTATCCCCTCTCACTCTATTATCTCATAATCACTTCCCTTTCCTCTGAACACCCGTTAAGCTTTTCTTCCTTTCTTTTTTCCCTCTTACTCCCATCACAGCTATCTTAATTTTAGCTCATTTCTTGTTGATAGTGCTTTGGGGGATCTTTCTCTCTAATTTGGTTCCTATTTTATTATTATTTATTTACTTTTACTTCCATTTTTTCTCTCCCACACTTTATTTAATTTAATTTTAATTTCAGTTTAAACCTAATACTATATGCTTCCATTCTCTTACTCCATTCTGGCCTCTTCATTCTCTTTTTAATTTATAATGCAAAGGTTTACTTTCTCTCCTCACATAGGAGATTCCCTACTCTTTTTTATAACTTTTTATTGTTGTAGTACAGTTTTCTGCTTTTTTCCCAACCTGTGTTCACCACCCCAGCCATCCCCACATCCTTCCCCTGTTTCCACCTCCCCCTTGTTATTGTCTATGTGTCCTTTATAATTGTTCCTGTAAACCCTTCACCCTTTCCCCCAAATCCCTCTCCCCCTCCCCTCTGGTCACTGTCAGACTATTCTCAAGTTCAGTGTCTTTGGTTATATTTTACTTGCTTGTTCATTTTGTTGATTAGATTATAGTTAAAGGTGAGATCATGTGGGATTTGTCTTTCACTGCCTGGTTTATTTCACTTAGCTTAATGGTCTCCAGTTCCATCCATGCTGTTCCAAAGAGTAGAAGCTCATTCTTTCTTTCTGCTACATGCTATTCCATTGTGAAAATGTACTATAGTTGTTTTTTTTTTAACATTTTTTGTTGTTGTCCAAGTACAGTTTTCTGCCTTTCCCTCCCACCCCCCCACCCCAGGCCTCCCCACCTCCTTCCCATGTTTCCGCCTCCCCCTTGTTATTGTCTATGTGTCCTTTATAATTGTTCCTGTAAACCCTTCACCCTTTCCTCCAACCCCCCTCCCCTCTCCCCTCTGGTCACTGTCAACCTGTTCTCAATTACAGTGTCTTTAGTTATATTTTGCTTGCTTGTTCATTTTGTGATTAGGTTCCACTTAAAGATGAAGTCATATGGTATTTGTCTTTCACCACTTGCCTTATTTCACTTAGCTTAATGCTCTCCAGTTCCATCCATGCTCTCATAAAAGGTGGGAGCTCCTTCTTTCTTTCTGCTTCATACTATTCCATTGTATAAATGTACCACAGTTTTTTGATCGATTCATTTACTGATAGACACTTAGGTTGCTTCCAGCACTTGGGTATTGTAAATTGTGCTGCTATGAACATTGGAATGCACAGGTTCTTTTCAATTGCTGTTTCAGGGTTCGTAGGATATAATCCTAGCAGTGGAATTCCTGGGTCAAAAGTCAGTTACATTTTTAGTTTTTGGAGGAAATTCTGTACTGCTTTCTATAGTGGTTGCACCAGTCTGCAATCCCACCAACAGTGCAGTAGGGTTCCCTTTTCTCCACAACCTTTCCAAAACTTGTTTGTTGCTTTGTTTATGATGGCCATTCTCACTAGTGTGAAATGGTATCTCATCGTGGTTTTAATTTGCATCCTGCTGATGGCTAGCAATACTGAGCACCTTTTTATGTGTCTCTGGACCCTCTGTATGTCTTCCTTGGAGAAGTGTCTGTTCAAGTCTTTTGTCCATTTTTTAATTGCGTTGCTTTTCTCCTTAGAGTGGTGTCATGTGAGTTATTTATATATTTTGAAGATCAAACCCTTGTCTGAGGTATTATTGGCAAGTATGTTCTCTCACATGGTTGGTTCTCTTTTCATTTTCATGCTGTTTTCTTTAGCCAAGCAGAAGTTTTTATTTTGGTGAGATCCCATTTGTTTATTTTTTCCTTTATGTCCCTTGCTCTGGGGGAAATATCAGTGAAAATATTGCTGTGTGGAATATCTGTCATTTGTGGTTCTATATAAATTTTTGAAATGTTTGTTCTATATCTGTGAGATATGCCATTGGTACTTTAATAGGTATTGCATTGAATCTATACATTCCTTTGGGTAGTTTGGATATTTTCATAATGTTAATTCTTCCATTCCACGAACACAGTACATGTTTACATTTGTTTGTGTCATCATTAACTATTTTCTTCAGTGTTGTTTAGTTTTCTGAGTACAGGTCTTTTACCTTTTTGGTTAAGTTTATTCCCAGGTATTTTATTTTTCTTGTTGCTATATCAAATGGGATTTTTTTCCATGATTTCTGCTTCTGATGTTTCATTGTTGGTATACAAAAATGCCTTTGATTTCTAAGTATTGACTTTCTATCCTGCTTTATTGCCAAATTCATTTCTTAAGTCAAGCAGTTTTTTGGTGGAGTCTATAGGATTTTCTATGTACACTATTGTGTCATCTGCAAACAATGAAAGTTTTGTTTCCTCTTTTTAAATTTGGATGCCATTTATTTCCTCTTGTCTGATTGCTCTGGCTGGACTTCAATACTACGTTGAATAGAAGTGGTGAAAGTGAACAACCTTGTCTTGTTCCTGATCTTAGTGGGAAAGATTTTAGTTTTTGCCCATTGAGTATGAATTTGCTGTAGGTCTCTCATATATGGCCCTCATTATGTTGAAGAATGCTCCCTCTATTCCCACTTTGCTAACTTTTTTTTAATCATAAATGAGTGCTGTACCTTATCAAATGCTTTTTTCGTACTATTGATATGATCGTGTGATTTTTTCAAAGTTCGTAAATTTAATGTTGATATAATATTTTTATTACTTTATTATTCTTCCATTACAGTTTCCTAGACTTTCTCTCCTCCCCTCCTCCCCAACCCACCCAACCCCCCCTCCCTCCCTTGCTTCGACCCTCCCCCATGGTTTTGTCCATGTGTCCTTTGTAGTAGTTCCTGAAAACCCTGCTCTCCACAATCAACCCTCCCCTCCCCTCTGGCTATTGTTAGATTATTCTTAATTTCAATGTCTCTGGTTATATTTTGCTTGCTTTTTTCTTTTGTTCCTTATATTCCAGTTAAAGGTGAGATCATATGGTATTTATCTCTCACCACCTGGCTTATTTCGCTTAGCAGAATGCTCTCTAGTTCCATCCGTGCTGTTGCACAGGGTATAAGCTCCTTCTTTCTCTCTGCTGCATAGAATTCCATTGTGTAAAAGTACCATAGTTTCTTGATCCACTCATTTGCTGATGGGCACTTGGGTTGTTTCTAGCAATTGGCTACTGTAAATTTTGCTACTATGAACATTGGAGTGCATAGGTTCTTTTGGTTTGGTGTTTCAGGGCTCTTAGGATAAAATCCCAGCAGTGGAATTGCTGGGTCAAAAGGTAGTTCCATTTTTAGTTTTCTGAGGAAGTTCCATACTGTTTTCCACAGTGGCTTCACCAGTCTGCATTCTCACAAAAACTGCAGTTGGGTTCCTTCTCTCCGTATCCTCTCCAACACTTGTTTGTTGCTTTGTTGATGAGGGCCATTCTGACTGGTGTGAGGTGGTATCTCATTGTGGTTTTAATTTGCATCTCTCTGATGGCTAGTAATGCTGAAAATCTTTTCATATGTCTCTCGGTCCTCTGTATGTCCTCCTTGGAGAAGTGTCTGTTCAAGTCTTTTGCCCATTTTTTAATTGTTTTTTTTTGTCTTTCTGGAGTGGAGTTGTATGAGTTCTTTATATATTTTACAGATCAAACTCTTGTCTGAGGTAACATTGGCAAATATGTTTTCCCATATGGTTGGTTCTCTTTTTATTTTAATACTGTTTTCTTTAGCCATGCAAAAGCTTTTTATTTTGATGAGGTCCCATTTGTTTATTCTTTCCTTTATGTCCCTTGCTCTAGGGGAAATATCAGTGAAGATGTTGCTGCGTGAAATGTCCGAGATTTTCCTACCGATGTTTTCCTCTAGGACATTTATGGTGTCGGGACTTATATTTAATTCTTTTATCCACCTTGAATTTATTTTTGTGCATGGTGTAAGTTGGTGCTTGAATTTCATTTTCTTGCATGTAGCTGTCCAGATTTCCCAACACCATTTGTTGAAGAGGCTATTTTTATACCATTTTATGCTGCTCCTCTCTTTGTCTGAAATTGTTTTGCCATAGAGATTTGGGTTTATTTCTTGGATCTCTGTTCTGTTCCATTGCTCTATGTGTCTGCTTTTATGCCAGTACCAGGCTGTTTTGATTACAATGGCCTTATAATACAGTTTGATATCAGGTATTGTGATCCCTCCTACTTTGCCTTTGTTTCTCAAAATTGAAGCAGATATTCGGGGTTATTTATGGTCCCATATAAATTTTTGAAGTGTTTGTTCTATATCTGTGAAATATGCCATTGATACTTTGATAGGGATTGCATTGAATCTATAAATTGCTTTGGGAAGTATGGACATTTTGATGATGTTGATTCTTCCAATCCATGAGCACGGTATATGTTTCTATTTGATTGTGTCTTCCATGATTTCTTTTTCCAGTGTTGTGCAGTTTTCTGAGTACAGATCTTTTACCTTCTTGGTGAGGTTTATTCCTAGGTATTTTATCTTTTTTGTTGCTATATGAAATGGGATTTTTTTCCTGATTTCTGCTTTTGATGTTTCATTGCTGATAAACAAAAATGCCTTTCACTTCTGGAAATTGACTTTGTATCCTGCTGCTTTGCCAAATTCAGTTATTAGATCAAGTAGTTTTTTTGGCAGAGTCTATAGGATTTTCTATGTACACTATCATGTCATCTGCAATGACAGTTTTGTTTCCTCCTTTCCAATTTGGATGCCTTTTATTTCCTCTTCCTGTCTGATTGCTGTAGCTCAAACTTCCAATACTATATTGAATAGAAGTGGTGAAATTGACAACCTTTTCTTGTTCCTGATTTTAGTGGGAAAGATTTTAGTTTTTGCCCATTGAATATGATGTTGGATCTAGGTCTCTCATATATGGCCTTTATTATGTTCAGGAATGCTCCCTCTATTTCCATTTTCTTGAGTGTTTCTGTCCTAAATGGGTGCTGTACCTTATCGAATGCTTTTTCTGCATCTACTGATATGATCATGTGATTTTTGTCTTTGCTCTTGTTTATGTGATGTATTACATTTATTGATCTGCAAATATTTTACCATCCTTGCATCCCTGGGATGAATCCCATTTGGTCATGGTGTATGATCTTTTTAATGTATTGCTGAATGTGGTTTGCCAATATTTTGTTGAGAATTTTAGCGTCTATGTTCATCAGCGATATTGGCCTGAAGTTTTCTTTCTTTGTTGTGTCTTTGTCTGGTTTTGGGATTAGGATGATCTGGCTTCATAAAAAGAGTTTCGGAGTCTTCCATTATTTTGGATTTTTTAGAATAGTCTGTGAAGGATAAGGGTTAGCTCTTCCTTAAATGGTTTGTAGAATTCTCCTGTGAAACCATCTGGTCCAGAGCTTTTGTGTGTCAGTAGTGTTTTGATTACTCTTCAATTTCATCTGCTGTTATTGGTTGGTTCAGGCTTTCTGCTTCTTCTTCATTGAATTTTAGAAGATTATATTTTTTTCTAGAAATTTTCCCATTTCATCTAGGTTTTCAAATTTCTTGGAATACATTTCTTCATAGTAGTGTCTTAAAATCCTTTGTATTTCTGTGGTGTCAGTTGTAATATCTCCTCTTTCATTTCTGGTTGAGTTTATTTGGGTCCCCTCTCTTTTTTTCTTGATGAGCCTGCTTAAACGCTTGTTGCTTTTTTTTTTTATCTTTTCAAAGAATAGCTCCTGTATTCATTGATCCTTAGAACTGTGCTTTTAGACTCTATGTCTTTTAATTCTGCTCTGATCTTGGTTATTTCCTTTCTTCTACTTGCTTTAGGCTGCCTTTGTTGTTCCTCAAGTTCTTGTATTTGTTGGGTTAGGTTGTTTGTTTGAAAGATTTCTATCTTTTATAAATAACCCATATCACTATGAATTTCCCTCTCAGGACTTCCTTCGTTGTGTCCCATAATTTTTGGGTTGTTATTAATTCATTTTAATTAGTTTTGAAAAAAATTTTGATTTCTTCTCTAGTATCATTCTTGACCCATTCATTGTTCAATAGCATACTATTCCATCTCCATGATTTTGAGTGTTTGGGTTTTTTTTTTCCTTGGGGTTGGATTCTAATTTCAGTCCCTTGTGGTCAGAGAAAATACTTGATATGATTTCAATTTTCTTGAATTTGTTGAGGGTTGTTCTGTGCCCTATCTTGTGGTCTATCTTTGAAAATGTCCCATGTACATTTAAGAAAAGAATGTGTATTTAGCTTCTTTGGGATGAAAGTCTCAATATATCAGTTAAGTCCATTTCATCTAGGGCACTGTTTAATACCACAATATTTTTGTTGATATTTTGTTTGGAAGATCTTTCCATTTTTGACAGTGGGATGTTAAAATCCCCTACTATAATTGTGTTGCTGTCAATATCTTTCTTGAAGTCATCCTAGACTTTATGTATTTGGGTGCTCCTATGTTGGCTGCATATATATTTACAATGCTTATGTCTTCTTGATGGATTCTTCCCTTGAGTATTATGAAGTGTCCTTCTGGGTCTCTCTTTATGGTCCTTTTTTTGAAGTTTATTTTGTCTGATATGAGTATTGCTATCCCGGCTCTTTTTTCCTGTCTGTTTGCTTGGAAAACTTGTTTCCAGCCCTCCACTTTCAGTCTGTGTAATTCTTTTGTCCTGAGGTGCGTCTCTTATAGGCAGCGTATGTGTGGGTCATGCTTTCTTATCCATTCAGCTATTCTATGTCTTTTGATTGAAGCATTTAATCCATTTACATTTAAGGTTGTTATTGATAGGTACTTATTCATTGCCAGTTTATGTAATTGTGTTCCTGTCTCTCTTTCTCTTTTTCTTCCTTTCCTTAAAGCAGTCCCTTTAGCATCTCTTGCAGAGCTGGTTTGGTGGAGGTGTATTCTTTTAGACTCATTTTGTCTGGGAAGCTCCTTATTTGGCCATCTATCTTGATTGAGAGCCTTGCTGGGTACAGTAGCCTTGATTGCAGGCCTCTGGTTTTCATTACTTGGAATATTTCTTGCCATTCTCTTTTGGCTTGGAGTGTTTCCATTGAGAAGTCAGCTGCTAACCTTATTGGGGCTCCATTGTATGCTGCTTCCTGTTTCTCCCTTGCTGCCTTTAAGATTCTCTCTTTGTCTTGGAATTTTACCATTTTAATTCTGATGTGTCTTGGAGTGGGCATCTTTGGGTTCCTCTTGATTGAGACGCTCCGTGTTTCTTTTATTTGTGTGACTTTTTCTCTCATCAAATTAAGGAAGTTTCCCATCATTACTTTTTCAAACTGGTTCTCTAACCCTTGTTGTTCTTCTACTCTTTCTGTTATCCCTATTATATAGATATTATTACATTTCATGTTGTCTTGCATCTCTCTTACCACCTCTTAATTCTTTCTAAGTCTCTTTTCTGTTTCTTGCTCTGTTTTTTTTTTACCATGTCCTCCAGCTTGCTGATTTGATCCTCTCCTTCATCCAGCCAGCTTTAATTCCTTCTCAAGTGTTTTTCTTTTTTCTTTTTTTTTTTTTTTGATATTTTATTGTTCATTTCTTCCTGGTTTTTGTGTATAGTTTCTATTTCTTTTTTCATGCTGATTTAGTTCTCACTCTGTTCCTGGTAGTTGTCTCTGTGCTCCATGAACATCTTTATAACCATTATTTTGAATTATATATCTGATAGTTTGGTTATCTCCATTTCGTTTAGCTCTTTTGTGTGGGATCATCCATTCCTTTTGATTGCATGTTCTTTTTTGTCTCCACCAATTCCCTACTCTTATTAGTGATCCTCCCTCTACTCACTCAAGATCACTTTTTTTTTCAGTAGGTCATCTCGCATTCACTCTCCTCTCTTATAATTGTCTTAATCTATTTATGTCCTTATTAATATTGATTCATTGATATTGATAGGGGGATTGTGGTTTGGAGTTATTTTTTTTTGTGTGTGTATTTCTTTCCTGGGCTTTGTGGTTTCATTCTGGCAGCACCTGCATAATGGCATACAATAAATTGTGGTTGGAGTGATGCTGAGTCAACCAGATGGAAAGAAGGACCCAGCAAAGAACAACCGAAAAATGATCAAAACACATTTAATTCTGAAGAGGTCATAAATATGGCATTAAGGGAAGTTCAAGAGTATAAAGTTTAGGAGATCAAGGAGACTGCATCACTGATTCATACTGACCTCCTACCATAGAAGTTCATAGCACAAAGACAGGGAATCAAAACAGATCAATCTAAGAAGCAGAAGCAGATTTCCAGCCCAGATGGGGGCATAGGTGAATACGCTTTGCCTCCTCACACAACCAAAATAAGGACAGGAACAAGTTTAAAAATAAAAAATAACCAGAACTGACAGAAAATTTAACTGTATAGAAGTCCAACAACCAAGGAGTTAAAAAAGAAACATTCACCCAGACCAGTATGAGAAGTGGTGATGGGCAGCCTGAATAGACAAGACATGGGGTAAGGCAGTGGCTATTGGAGTAGGCTCGGCAGTGGCTGGCAGAGTGGGCCATCCCACATTTGTGTGTGGATAAATTGGGAGGCACAACTGGGGTATAAGACATACCGTGCAACCCATGGTTCCATGGTGGGGAAATAAAGGCTCAAAACCTCTGACTGGGAAAAACTTGTGGAGGTTGAGGTGGAGAAGAAACTCCCATCCTCACAGGACAGTTCAATGGGGAGACCCACAGTGTCCTAGAATATACACAAAACAACCCACTGGGGAATCAGTACCAAGAGGGCCCAATTTGAATTTGGTTAGTGGAGGAAGTGACTGAAAGCCAGCCAAGAGCTGAGCAAGTGGCATTGTACCCTCTCAGACCCCTCCCCCAGAGACAGCACCATAACTCAGTGATGTGGGTTACCCCACCCTGTTAAGCACCTAAGGTTCTGCCCCTTATGAAGTAACAGGTGTGCTAAGACAAAAAATATGGCCAAAATGAAGGAAGATCAAAGCTCCAGAAAAAATACACCTAATTGAAGAAGGAAAAGCCAAACTATCAGATGCAGAGTTCAGAACACTGGTAATCAAGATGCTCACATAAATGGTTGAGTATGGTCCCAAAATAGAGGAAAAAGTGAAGACTGTGGAAAGTGAAATAAAGGAAAATGTACAGGGAACCAACAGTGCCGGGAAGGAAACTAGGACTCAAATGAATGGTTTGGACCAGAAGGAAGAAATAAACATTCAACCAGAACAGAATGAAGAAACAAGAATGTAAAAACATGAGAGGTATGGGAACCTCTGGGACAAATTTAAACATTCAAACATCTGAATCATAGGTGTGCCAGAAGGAGAACAGGAATCAGAAATTAAAAACTTATTTGCAAATAAAATGAAGGAGAATTTCCCTAATCTGTCAAAGGAAATAGACTTCTAGGAAGTCCAGAAAGCTCAGAGAGTCCCAAAGAAGTTGGACCCAAGGAAGCACGCACGAAGGCACATCATAATTACATTACTCAAGGTTAAGAGAAAGAAAGAATCTTAAAAGTGACAAGAGAATGCAGATAGTTACCTACAAAGGAGTTCCCATTAGACCTCAAAAAGATTTCTCAAAAGAAATCTTGCAGGCAAGAAGGGGCTACAAAGAACTATTCAAAGTCATGAAATGCAAGGACCTACCTCCAAAATTACTCTACCCAGCAAAGCTATCATTTAGAATAGAAGGGCAGATAAAGTCCTTCCCAGATAAGGTCAATTTAAAGGAGTTCATCATTACCAAGCTCTTATTATATTAAATGTTAAAGGGACTTATCTAAGAAAAAGAAGATAGAAATAGTAAAATGACAACAAACTAAAAACTATTAACAACTGAACCAAAAAATGCACTAAGCAAATAACTAGAAAAAGAAAAGATTCACAGAAATAGAGATCACATGGAGGGTTATCAGTGGGGAGGGTGAGAGGGAGAATGGCGGGGAAGGTACAGGGAATAAGAAGCATAAATGGCAAGTACAAAATAAACAGGGAGAGGTTAAGAATAGTGTGATAAATGAAGAAGCCAAAGAACTTATATGTATGACCCACGGACATGAACTAAGGTGGGGGAATGATGGGAGATGAAGTATAGGGTGGAGGGGAATAAAGGGGAGAAAAAAAATGGGACAACTTAATAGCATAATCAGTAAAACATATTAAATTTTTAAAAAGAAGCAGAAGCAAGCAAGAATCTTCCAGAAAATGGGAAGAGAAAGAAAAGCCCACCAATGGAAAGGAGGAATCCCAAGAAAGATTGACAAATGAAACAGGAGCAAGTAAACTATTAGATATTAAATTCAAAACAATGGTTATAAGGACGCTCAATGAGCTCAGTGAGAATTACAAGAAAGTACAGGGAAGCTATAAGGAAACTGACTGCAAACTACATCAGCATGATAAGGAACATAGACTATCAAGATCCAGGAGGAAATGAATATAACTTCTCAGTTGAAAAACATAATAGAAAGAATCAAAAGTACGCTAGGTGAAGCAGAGGATCGAATTAGCGAGCTGGAGAACAAGGTAGAAAAAAATTCTCCAAAAGAGCAAGAAATGAATAAAACACCCAGAAAGAATGAAGAAGGGTGAAGAGAACAGCAGGACAACATGAAACATAATACTATCAGTACAATAGGGATAACAGATGGAGAAGAACAGGAGCAAAGGATAGAAACTCTGTTTGAAAAAGTAATGACAGAAAACTTTCTTAATTTGTTGAAGGAAAAGTCACACAGGAAGCACAGAGGTTTCTAAGTGAGATAAACCCTGAGCGGCTTACTCCAAAACACATCATAATTAAAATGGCAAAATTCAAAGACAAAGAAAGAATTGTAAAGGTAGCAAAGGAGAAACAGGAAGTAACATACAAGGGAGCTTGGAAAGGCTACCAGTCGAGTTCTGAACAGAAACATTACGAGCCAGAAGGGAATGGCAAGAAATAGTCCAAGTAATGAGAAGCAAAGGCCCAGAACCAAGACTACACTACCCATCAAGCTCACTTTTTAAAATGGAAGGCAAAATAAGGAGTTTCCCAGACAAAAGAAGGCTAAAAAAATACAACCACAACAAACCAATATTGCAAGATTTGCTAAAGGGACTGATTTAAGAAGATGAAGAGAATTTCTGGCCAAGATGGAGGTGTAGGTAGACACACCATGCTTCCTCACACAACCAAAAGAGGAAAAATAGCAATTTAAAAAACAAAAATAGCCAGAACTGACAGAAAATCGAACTGAGTGGAAGTCTGACAACCAAGGAGATAAAGAAGACATGTTCATCCATACCCATAAGCGGGATGGAGAGCGCAGCAAGACAGCGGTTTGTGAAGTAGTACTGGCAACACTGCAGCTGCCTGGAGAGACCCATGGTGGTTGTGCTCAGCCAAAATGCGGCCGGTGCACTCAGCAAAACCCGCAGCTGGTGCACTCAGCTAAACCGGTGGCTGGCTGACCCAGACCTGGCGGGGCTGAGACTGGTGGACCAGGCGGTCCTTCATTCGTGTGCAGATAAACCAAGAGAAGAAGCTAGGGAGTGGAGCAGACTGTGCAACCCACCATACCAGGGAAATAAAGCCTCAAACCACCAATTGAAATTCCTCTGGGGGTTGAGGTGGCAGCAGCAGGAGGAACTCCCAGTGCTACAGGAGAGTTCAATGGAGAGACCCACAGGGACTGGGAACTACACAAGCCCACCCACGCACCCCAGAGCCAGCACAGAAGGACCCAACTTGCTTGTGGGTAGTGGTGGAAGTGCAGAGAGCAGAGCAAGAGCCATTGTTCACTCAGGCCCTGCACCCACAGGCAGCATCACACACAACGACATGGGTTACCCCACCCTGATGAACTAAGGCCCCGCCACTTAAAGTAACAGGTGCGCCAAAAAAAAAAAAAAAAAGGCCTAAATGAAAGAACAGATCAAAGCTCCAGAAAAAATACAACTAAGTGACTAAGTGATAGCCAACCTATCAGATGCACAGTTCAAAACACTGGTAATCGGGAAGTTCACAGGATTGGTTGAAATTTGGTCTCAATTAGATGAACAAATGAAGGATACACTAAAGGAAATAAGGGGAAATGTGCAGGGAACCAAAAAGGATGAGAAGGAAACTGGGATTCAAATCAATGGAGTGGACCAGAAGGAAGAAAAAAATCATTCAATCAGAAAAGAATGAAGAAACAAGAATTCAAAAACATGAGCAGACACTTAGGAACCTCCAGGACATCTTTAAATGTCCCAACATCCGAGTCATAGGGGTGCCAGAAGGAGAAGAGGAAGACCAAGGGATTGAAAACTTATTTGAACAAATAATGAAGGAGAACTTCCCCAAGCTAACAAAGGAAATTGATTTCCAGGAAGTCCAGGAAGCTCAGAGTCCCAAAGAAGTTGGACCCAAAGAGGTACACACCAAAGCACATCATAATGACATTACCCAAGATTAAAAATAAGGAGAGAATCTTAGAAGCAGCAAAAGAAAAGGGGACAGTTACCTACAAAGGAATTCCCAGAAGACTGTCAGCTGATTTCTCAAAAGAGACCTTTCAGGCAAGAAGGGGCTGGAAAGAAGTATACCAAGTCATGAAAGGCAAGGACCTACATCCAAGAATACTCTATCCAGCAAAATTTTCATTTAGAATGGAAGGGCAGATAAAGTGATTCTCAGATAAGGTCAAATTCAAGGAGCTCATCATCACCCAGCCTTTATTATATGAAATGTTAAAGGGATTTATATAAGGTATATCAAAAGAGGAGTGAGACGGGGAGAGAGGAGGAAAAAGTACAGAGAATAAGTAGCATAAACGGTAGGTAGAAAACAGACAGGGGGAGGTTAAGAATAGTATAGGAAATGTAGAAGCCAAAGAACTTATGTGTATGACCATGGACAAAAACTAAAGGGTGGGGAATTGGGGTGGAGTGGGACAGAGGGGAATAGAGGGGGGGAAATGGGACAACTGTAATAGCATAATCAATAAAATATATTAAAAAATAAAAAATAAAAGAACAGAATTTTTTTTAAAGGAAGATAAAAAAAGAGTGAGAGAGGAACAGAAGGTTAAGGGGGAAAAAGGCAAGGATTAAGGACCTATCAATAATAGTGTGAATGAATTAAATGCCCCATTCAAAATATGTAGGGTAGCTGAATGAATAAGAAAACATGACCCACACATATGATGCCTTGAAAGGGACCCAACTCAGTACAAAAGCCCTACACAAACTAAAAGTGAAAGATTTGAAAAAATATTCCAAGCAAATTGACAGGAAAAAAAGCCAGGGTAGCAATCCTTAAGTCAGATAAAATAGACTTCAAAAGAAAGGTCATATAAAGAGACACAAAAGGACACCTCATAATACTGAAGGGAAGAATCTATCAAGAAGACATAAACATTATAAATATATTACACCTCACATAGGGACACCCATATATATAAGAAAAATCTCAGAGGACTTGAAGAAACATAGACAGCAATACTCTTATAGTAGGGGATGTTACAATATTTGGAAATCAACCAATGTAATACATCACATAAAAAAATGAAAGACAAAAATCACATGACATATCAATAGATACAGAAAAAGCATTTGATAAAATACACCACCTATTTATGATCAAAACACTCAGGAAAGTGTGAGTTGAGGAAGCATACCTCAACATGATGAAGGACATATACTAGAACCTACAGCCAACATCGTACTCAACAGGCAAAGACTAAAAGCTTTCCCATTAATATTAGGAACAAGACAAATCCAAGAAACACAGAGAGTCCCAATCAAAAGAAGCCCACTTTAAGACACATTATAATTAAAATGTCAAAATTCCAAGACAAAGAGAGAATCTTAAAGGCAGCAAGGGAGAAACAGGAAGTAACATACAAGAGAGCCCCGATAAGACTACCAGTAGACTTGCGAATGGAAAAACTAGAAGCCAGAAGGGATTAGCAAGGAATAGTCCACGTAATGAAAAACTAAGGTCTGCAACCAAGACTAATTTATACAGCAAGGCCCTGAATTAAAATGCAAGGCAAAATGAGGATTTTCACAGACAAAAGAAGGCTTAAAAAATACACCTCCTCCAAACCAGCACTGCAGGAAATGCTAAAGGATCTGCTTTAAGAAAAGGGAGAAAAAAAAGAGAAAAAGAGGGACACAGGTGCAAAGGAAGTAAAATGGCAATGAATAAGTATCTATTAATAATAACCTTAAACATAAATGGGAGTTCCAGCCTACATGGAGATGTAGTTAGAAACCCTTCACTTCCTTGCACAGCAAAAAGGAGGATAACAACCAATCTAAAATCAATAAACAACCAGAAGTAACAGAAAAACAAACTTCATGGAGCTCCAACAACCAAGGAATTAAAGAAACAGCCAAACAGAAGAGCCAGACCAGTGAGAACCTTCTGCAAGGCAGCAGACCATGGGTCCCCACTGAAAGAAACAGCAGTGAGGTGTTGGACCAGGCTGGCAGGGATGCTTGCTGTGAGTAGGGATGGCTGAACAGGAAACTGAGACTCAGAGCTCACTGTGGACTATGGCAATTGTAGTGGGAAAAACGCCCAGTCTCACAAGAGAGTTTGCTGGAAAGTGGGCTACAGCTGAGCACGCAAGCTATATTTTTCCTTCTCTGGCCCCTCCCCACAGGCACTGCTGCAGTACAGAAAGGAGGCTTGTTATGCCCTGGTGAATACCTAAGGCCTCGCCCACTTATAATTTAACAGGTGCACCAAGACAAGAAATAAGTCCCAAATGAAAGAACAGAGCAAAACCTTAGAAAGAGAGCTAAGTAATGAGGAGATAGCCAACCTATCTGATGGAGAATTTAAAGCCCTGGTAATCAAAATACTCACAGAACTGATTGAGCTTGGTTGAAAAACGAAAGGACAAATGAAAGATACCCAAACTGACATAAAGCAAAATACTCAGGGTTACCAACAGTGACAGGAAAAAAAAACAGGAATCAAATCAACAATCTGAAGCAAAAGGAAGAAATAAACAACAAACTGGAACAGAATGAATAAACAAGAATTCAAAACAAATGAAGAGAGACTGAGGAATCACTGGGACAACCTAAAACATTCAAACTATCAAATTATAGGGGTGCCAAAAGAAGAACAACAGCAAGAAATTGAAAACTTATTTGACCAAATAATGAAGGAAAACTTCCCCAATCTGGTGAATGAAATAGACTTCCAGGAAGTTCAGAAAACCCAGAGGGTCCCAAGGAAGTTGGTTCCAAAGAAAACACACCAAGGCACACCGTCATTTAGTTACCCAAGATATAAGATAAAGAGAGAATCAAAAGCAGCAAGAGGATGTACAAAGAGGTGCCCATAAGGTTATCAGCTGATTTCTCAAAAGAAACCTTACAAGCAAGAACGGGTTGGAAATAAGTTTTTGAACTCATGAAAGGCACAGACGTACATCCAAGATTAATCTTTCCAGCAAAACTTTCATTTAGGGTGGAAGGACAGATAATGTGCTTCCCAGATAAGGACAACTTAAAGGAGCTCATCATCACCAAACCATTATTATATGAAATGTTAAAAAGGCTTATCTAAGAAAAACAAGAAAAAATATGTGAACAGTAAAATGACAACAAACTAACAACTATCAGCAAATGAACCTAAAATAAAACACAAACATTGAAAACAAAAACTAAGCAAACAACTAGAAGAGGAACAGGTTCAGAGAAATGGACATCACATGAAGAGATTTCACTGGGGAGGGGGAAGGGAGGAATAAGGGGGTAAAGGTACAAGAAAGAAGAAGCATAATGGTAAGCATAAAATAGATGGGGAGAGATCAAAAATGGTATAGAAAACAGAGAACTCAAAGAACTTATATGTACAACCCATGGACATGAACTAAGGTGGGGGGGAATGCTGGAGGGTTGGGGATGCAGGGTGGAAGGGGGATAAAGGGGAATACATTGGGAAAACTGTAATAGCAAATCAATAAAATTTTTACTGCTGAAAATAATAATAACCTTAATGTAAATGGATTAAATACTCCAATCAAAAGACATAGAATAGCTGAATGAATAAGATATCATGACCCACACATATGCTGCCTACAAGAGACACACTACAAAAGACCTATATAGACTGAAAGTAAAGGGTTGAAAAAAATATTCCAAGGAAATGGACAGTAAAAAAAAAAAAAGAAAGAAAGAAAGAAAAGCTGGGGGAGCAATACTCATATCAGACAAAATAGACTTCAAAACAAGAGCCATAAAAAGAGACCCAGAAAGTCACTTCATATACTCAAGGGAAGAATCCATCAAGAAGACACAGACATGGTAAATATATATGCGTCCAACATAGGAGCACCCAAATACGTAAAGAAAATCTTGGAGGAATTCAAGAAAGATATAGACAGCAACACAATTATAGTAGGGGATTTTAACATCCCACTGTCAAAAATGGATAGATCTTCCAAACAAAATATCAACAAAGATACTGTGGCACTGAACAACGTCCTAGATCAAATGGACTTAACTGATATATATAGAACTTTGCATCCCAAAGAAGCAAAATACACATTCTTTTCAAATGAATATGGGACATTTTATTTTATTTTATTTTTTATTTCTTTTTATTATTTTATTGTTGTTCAATTACAGTTGTCTGCAAACTCTCCCCTCCCCTCCCCCCACCCCCTCCAACCCCACTTCCCTTCCCTGCCTCCCTCCTGCCCCTTGGTTCTGTCCATGTGTCCTCTATAGTGGTTCCTGAAAACTCTTCTCGCCATAGTCCCCTCCCCCCTCACCTCTGGCTATTGTTAGATTGTTCTTAATTTCAACGTCTCTGGTTATGCTTTTCTTGCCTTTTTCTTTTGCTCATTATATTCCACTTAAAGGTGAGATCATATGGTATTTGTCCTTCACCTCCTGGCTTATTTCACTTAGCATAATGCTCTCCAGTTCCATACATGTTGTTGCAAGGGTATAAGCTCCTTCTTTCTCTCTGCTGTGTAGAATTCCATTGTGTAAATGTACCATAGTTTCTTGACCCACTCATTTGCTGATCGGCCGTTAGGTTGCTTCCAGCACTTGGGTATTGTAAATTCTGCTGCTATGATCATTGGGGTGCATAGGTTCTATGGGATGGGTGTTTCACAGCTATTAGGGTATAATCCCAATAGTGGAATTGCTGGGTCAAAAGGCAGTTCCATTTTTAGTTTTCTGAGGAAATTCCATTCTGTTTTCCACAGTGGCTGCACCAGTCTGCATTCCCAATACCAGTGCAGTAGGATTCCCTTTTCTCCACATCCTCTCCAACAGGTATCAGTTGCTTTGTTTATGATGGCCATTCTGACTGGTGTGAGGTGGTATCTAATTGTGGTTTTAATTTGCATCTCACTGATGGCTAATGATGTTGAGCATCTTTTCATATGTCTCTGGACCCTCTGTATGTCCTCCTTCAAGAAATGTCTGTTCGTGTGTTTTGCCCATGTTTTTTTTTTATTATTATTTTTATTTTTTTGCAATTTAAAAAAAAATTTTTTTGTTTAATTACAGTTATTTGCATCCTCTCCCCTCCCTTCCTCCCTTCCCCTCCCATCCCACCTCCCCCACAGCCTCCCTCCTCCCTCTTAGTTCTGTCCATGTTTCCTCTACAGTGATTCCTGAAAACTCTTCTCCCCATTGTCCCCTCCCCCCTCTCCCCTGTCTATTGTTAGACTGTTCTTAATTTCACTGTTTTGTCCATGTTTTAATTGGGGTTTTTGTCATCCGGGAGTGGAGTCGTATGAGTTCTTTATATATTTTGGAGATCAAACCCTTGTCTGAGGTATCATTGGCAAATATGTTTTCCCATACGGTCGGTTCTCTTTTTATTTTAATACTGTTTTCTTTAGCCCCTCAGAAACCTTTTATTTTGATGAGGTCCCATTTGTTTATTCATTCCTTTATGTCCCTTGCTCTAGGGGACATATCATTGAAGATGTTGCTGCGTGGGATGTCTGAGATTTTCCTATCAATGTTTTCCTCTAGGACTTTTATGGTGTCACAACTTACATTTAAGTCTTATCCACCTTGAATTTATTTTGTGTATGGTGTAAGTTGGTGCTCGAGTTTCTTTCTTTTTTCTTTTTTTTGCATGTAGCCGTCCAGATTTTCCAACACCATTTGTTGAAGAGGCTATTTTTATTCCATTTCATGCTTCTGCCCACTTTGTCAAAGATTAATTGCCCATAGAGACTTGGGTTTATTTCTGGGCTCTCTATACTTTTCCATTGGTCTATCTGACTATTTTTATGCCAGTACCAGGCTGTTTTGGTTACAGCGACCTTGTAATACAGTTTGCTACTAGGTTTTGTGATTCTTCCTGCTTTGCTCTTCTTTCTCAAAAGTGCAGTTGATATTTGGGGTCATTTATGGTTCCATATAAATTTTTGAAGTGTTTGTTCTATATCTGTGAAATATTTTGGTACTTTTATAGGGATCATATTGAACCTATAAATTGCTTTGCATAGTATGGACATTTTGATGATGTTGATTCTTCTGATCCAGCATGGTATATGTTTCCATTTGTTTGTGTCTTCCATGATTTCTTTCTTCAGTGTTGTGTAGTTTTCTGAGTACAGATCTTTTACCTCTTTGGTGAGGTTTATTCCTAGGTATTTTATTTTTCTTGTTGCTATATCAAATGGGATTTTTTTCCTGATTTCTGCTTCTGCTGTTTCACTGTGGTATACAAAAATGCCTTTGATTTCTAGATGTTGACTTTGTATCCGCTACTTTGCCAAATTCAATCATTAGGTCGAGTGGTTTTTTGGTGGAGTCTATAGGATTTTCTATGTACACTATCATGTCATCTGCAAACGACAGTTTTGTTTCCCACTTTCCAATTTGGATGCCTTTTATTTCCTTTTCTTGTCTGATTGTTGTGGCTAAAACTTCCAGTACTATGTTGAATAGAAGTGGTGATAGTGGACAACCTTGTCTTGTTCCTGATCTTAGTGGGAAAGATTTTAGTTTTTGCTCATTGAGTACAATGTTGTCTGCAGGTCTCTCATATATGGCCTTTATTATGTTGAGGAATTCTCCCTCTATTCCCACTTTGCTGTGTGTTTTTATCATAAATGGATGTCATACCTTATCAAATGCTTTTGCCGCATCTATTGATATGATAATGTGATTTTTGTCTTTGCTTTTGTTTATCTCGTGTATTACATTTATTGATTTGCAAATATTGTACCATCCTTGCATCTGTTGGATGAATCCCACTTAGTCATGGTGTGTGGTCTTTTTAATGTATTTCTGGATGCAGTTTGCTAATATTTTGTTGAGGATTTTAGTGTCTAAGTTCATCAGCGATGTTGGACTGAAGTTCTCTTTCTTTGTTGTGTCTTTGTCTGGTTTTGGGATTAGGATAATGCTGGCATCATAAAAAGAGTTTGGGAGTCTTCCATCATTTTGGATTTTTTGGAATAGTCTGTGAAGGTTAGGGGTTAGTTCTTCCTTAAATATTCTGTAGAATTCTCTTGTGAAACTATCTGGACCAAGGATTTTGTGTGTTGGGAGTTTTTTGATTACTGCTTCAATTTCCTCTGCTGTTATTGGTCATATCAAGCTTTCTGCTTCTTCTTCATTGAGTTTTGGAAGATTATAATTTTCTAAAAATTTGTCCATTTCTCCTAGGTTTTCATATTTCTTGGCATACAGTTCTTCATAGTAGTGACTTATAATTCTTTGTGTTTCTGTGGCATCAGTTGTACTATCTCCTCTTTCATTTCTGATTGAGTTTATTTGGGTCCTTTCTCTTTTTTTCTTCATGAGCCTGCTTAAAGGCTTGTCTATTTTGTTTATCTTTTCAAAGAACCAGCTCCTGGATTCATTGATCCTTAGAATTGTCCTTTTAGTCTCTAAGTCATTTAATTCTGATCTGATCTTTGTTATTTCCTTCCTTCTACTTGCTCTGGGTTGTATTTGTTGTTGTTCCTTGAATTCTTGTAGGCGTAGGGTTAGGCTGTTTGTGTAAACTGTTTCTGTTTTTTTTAGGTAGGCCTGTATGGCTATGAACTTCCCTCTCAGGATTGCCTTCGCTGTGTCCCATAAGTTTTGGGTTGTTGTCAGTTCATTTTCATTTGTTTCAAGGAACTTTTCAATTTCTTCCCTATTCTCATCCTTGACCCATTCATTGTTTAACAGCATGCTATTCAGTCTCCATGATTTTGAGTGTTTTGGGTTTTTTTCCTCGGGGTTGGTTTCTAATTTCAGTCTCTTGTGGTCAGAGAAAATACTTGGTATGATTTCAATTTCCTTGAATTTGTTGAGGCTTGTTTTGTGTCCTATCATATGGTCTATTTTTGAAAATGTTTCATGTGCATTTGAAAAGAATGTGTATTTAGCTTCTTTGGGTGAAAGGCCATATATATCTCAGTTAAGTCTATTTCTTCTAGGGCATTGTTCAATGCCACAATGTCTTTGCTGATATTTTGTTTGGAGGATCTGTCCATTTTTGACAGTGGGGTGTTGAAGTCCCCTACTATAATTGTGTTGCTATCAATGTCTTTCTTGAAGCCCTCCAAGATTTTCTTTATGTATTTGGGTGCTCTTGTGTTGGGTGCATATATATTTACAATATTTATGTCTTCTTGGTGGATTCTTCCGTTGAGTATTATAAAGTGTCCTTCTGGATTTCTCTTTATGGCCCTTTTTCTGAAATCTATTTTGTCTGATATGAGTATTGCTACCCCGGCTCTTTTTTCTTGTCCTTTTGCTTGGAAAACTTGTTTCCAGCCCTTCACTTTCAGTCTGTGTAAGTCTTTTGTCCTGAGGTGGGTCTCTTGTAGGCAGCATATGTGTGGGTCGTGCTTTCTTATCCATTCTGCTATTCTATGTCTTTTAATTGGAGCATTTAATCCATTTACGTTTAAGGTTATTATTGATAGGTACTTATTCATTGCCATTTTTT
>PVJI01022238.1:0-25633 GCA_004026765.1 Micronycteris hirsuta | reverse complement strand
GCCCACCATTCTTTTTTTAAATATATTTTATTGATTATGCTATTACAGTTGTCCCATTTCCTCCCCTTTATTCCCGTCTTCCCTGCACACCCCCTCCCACATGCATTCCCCTTCTTCAGTTCATGTCCATTGGTTGCTCATATAAGTTCTTTGTCTTCTATATTCCCATACTTAACAAGCGCTCGGCTCTTCACATAGCCCAACTTTCTTACCAGACTGGAGACTATCTGGATCAGGTCTGACATGGCCCAACTCTTCTCCCTTCTCTAGGTGTTGCCAGCTCCCCAATTTCTCAGGTAATGACATAGCCAGCGTCCACAGTCCCAATGGGTGTACACTGCCTCTGTGTATCTCCCACATCATCTCTCTTACCTCTAGCAACTTCAAGCATCCAGGTCCCTCCTGGTGCCGGGCTGCCCTCCCTGCTTTGGTAGGCTAGGGAGCTCATGATCTAACTCTCCTCCCTGTATGCTGTGGCAGGTGCCGGGCACGGGGTCACATCAGTCTAGGTCCCTGTGTAGATCCCAGGGACCTTAATGTCCCAACACAATCTCCTCACTGTCTGTTTTTGAATGTCCTTTACAATTTTTTGCCTCCAAACTTCATATAAGCTGGGATTCCATTGGCTTTTCACTCTGTTCCTCAGAAGATCAGCTAGGTGTTCTAGCTGGGCACAGTGAGAATTGGGTTCTGCTCCCACCTAACTTGCTGCCATATTCTGTCTGGGCTGAAAATTTCAAATGAAACTTTATGTTGAGCAAAGACCTAAACGGAAATAAAGAAAAACACAAAGTATTGTAATGAAGGAATTTTTTTTTCCTCTACCCTTCTAGGTTCTTAGCAGAGAACTTCCTGTAATAGTAATAAATAATAATAATAATAACAACTGATTAACAGGAGAAAAACAAATTTAATTAAGTACCTATAAAATCCCCACAAAGATGTTCAAAGTCAGCCAAGCAAGCCCTCAATGCTTAATACTGCCCTGAGTTAAGGAGAATGGAGTAGGGGTCTGTGGCTTCAAAGCTTAGGGACAAATTCACATGAAAGTAGGAAGAGCATATGTTTGGTAAGCAAATGTTTGCTCTGTCATGCTGATAGGTCTGAGGTGCAAAAGTGATGTCTGGTAATAGCTCTTTTCTTGATACAGATCCCCTTTCTAAACTCTTTAAGCAGTTAAGAGAGTTAAAAAGCTTTTCTCGAGTCTACTGGGTTTGATTGCCTTCAGCTAAAAATAATCCTTATGCCAAAGTGGCATATTTTGGGGTGGCACAATTTGCTTTCTTTCAGCACAAAATAGTAAAGTTTACAAAGTACATGTTTCTGATTTTAAGGTAATCTGAACTTAGAGCATGATACATAGCAGACACTCAAAATATTTATTTGAAAAATATATGTACTTTCATATATACTCATGTTATTTATTACATATTAATATTGAAGGAGTTTAATGTTTTAAAAATTTTCAATTAACCTAAAAACAAGTAGGTTGATTTGAAATTAATGGAAATACATAAGGTTTGTAAATTGCTGGCCCTCCCATTGAGTCTGAATTAGGCAGGCGGTTTTATCTCCTTTCTGTAGAATGCCTTGACTGGGGTGATGTTTGCCTAATGACTTGGGCTCTGTTCATTTGTGGGCTGTAAAATTACTTCAGAATACCTTTGCCTAGATTTATCTCTTTCCAACCTGTAGGAACTTATGGCTTTTGAGAAAGACTCAGCGCTTGCAATTCCTAAAATTTAGGCTCTTTGATATCTTCAAATACTCTAAACTTAACTTGATAACTTGAAGTATGTGAATCCAAAAGGGGAATAATGTACTTGGTGGTTCTGTAAAACACAAGGTGTGAGAAAGAAGATATTATCTTCGGAAGGGCAGAGGGAAGAACTTTCTGCTCATGTTGTTAATTATGGAGGAAGAGAATAATGTACTCCAGATAAGCTGGATGCTTCTCAGAGTTGTCTCAAGTAGGTCTTCTGGCTTCAAATGGGGTAGTAAAATATCCCATACAAGATGTGTCTTCATATTGTCTCAGTTACTCCAGGACTATAAAAGGTCATAATGTGTGTGTGTCTTTGTGAACAAGGCCCAAGACCCAAGGGTCAGAAAACAGAACTCGAATTAGCAGCAGGGCCCACTACCAGTCCAACAACATGAGGTTAAAAACAACTGAGATGTACATAGATCAAGAACCATATCAATAGATAGATTTCATATATAAATAAATTTACAATGCAGTAGTAATATAACAATTTCATTTTAGAAATTCCATGTGTCAATCCTTAATAAGTAATGAAGGATCTTTTCATCTGTATCTTAAGTACATAATCACATTAATACTAATAAATATGAAATACTAAATTTCACCTTGAATATACAACTACCATTTGGTGTGTGAAGTAAGATTTTATAAAAGCTGAGACATATCAAAAACCTGCAGTGATGTTTTTCTTTTTTTATTTTGTTATTACAGTTTGCAGATAAAGCCATTTTCAAAGAATAAGGGTTTTAAAACACAAAATTGTACTATTTTATGAGGAATCATGAACTAGAATTCTGTTTTTGGATATGAAATCAGAATGAAGAATCAAGGACATCTGTGATTACAACTGCTTCATATCGTTTAAAGGGACTCAAGGGATTAGAATATCTTTTTGAAGAAAAGAAAATGCCATGACATCTGACTAAGCAAAGAAAAAGTAACAAATAATGATTTGTTGCTTTCTTAGAGTACAAAAACCTCAAGATGAAACTCCATAGCTAATGATTTGTTTGGAGTTTTTTTATTATTTTAAAGTTGTCAGTAACCAGGAGGCCTACCCTAAAGAAAGAGTGACATGGGCATTCACCCATGGATGAGGTCTCTGTTCTTAGAATTACCTCTACCCATCAAAATAATCCTAAGAAAATTACCCAACCTTTCTGAACATCAGTTATTCCATTTGAAAAATATGGATAATAATATTCTCACACCCATGTGTTATTATGAAGGCCAACTGAAAGAATGACTGCAAAATGCTCTATAAATCTTAAAGTTCCATACGAATGGAACTTAACAACTTAATTCACTGAACAAGCATTGAATAAAGGAAGGCTGTGAATACAATAATAGTTACCCAGTTATAATTTGCTGGTTCCTTACTCTTTGCCTGACCCTGAATTCTCTAAGCAGGTTTTCCCTCCCATACAAGGACAAATAGATAGAACTAATGATAGAAGAGGAATTGGAGAAAAGAAAGCAAATATTAAATTGAAAGTTGATTGGCTATCCTGAGGAAGAAACTAAAATAAATGGTGCTGAAGCAATAATCAAAAGTATAATAAGGACTTCTGGCCAAGATGGAGGTATAGGTAGACACACTGTGCCTCCTTGCACAACCAAAAGAAGGACAACAACAATTTAAAAACAAAAAACAACCAGAACTCACACAAAATCAAACTGTATGGAAGTCCAACAGCCAAGGAGTTAGAGAAGACATGTTCATGTAGACCGTAGGAGGGGCGGAGCTGGACAGCCCAGTGGAGAGGGCTCACAGCAAGGCAGCAGCTGGCAGACCCAGTGAGCCCACGGCTGGTGGAGCAGGCAGTCCCACATTCACATGTGGATAAAGGAACAACGGGGGAGCGAAACAAGCCATGCAGCCCAGGGTTCCAACATGGAGAAATAAAGCCTCAAACCACTGATGGAAAACACCTGTGGGTGTTAAGGCGGCAGTGGGAGGAACTCCCTGCCTCACAGGAGAGTTCACTGGAGAGACCCACAGAGTCCTAGAATGTACAGAAGCCCATTCACCTTGGAATCAGCACAGAAGGGCCCAATTTGCTTGTTGATAGCAGGAGAAGGAACTGAAAACCGTCAGAGAGTGGAGCAAGCACCATCATTCCCTTTCAGATCCCTTCCCCACAGACAGCCTCACAATGCAACCACATGGGTTACCCCGCCCTGGTAAACACCTAAAGCTCTGCCCCTTATATGTAACAGGTGCACCAAGAAAAAAAAAAATGACCCAAATGAAAGAACAGATCAAAGCTCCAGAAAAAATAAAACTAAGCCATGAAGAGATAGCCAACCTATCAGATGCACAGTTCAAAACACTGGTAATCAGGATGCTCACAGAATTGGTTGAATTTGGTCACAAATTAGATGAAAAAATTAATGCTATGCTAAGTGAAATAAAGGAAAGTGTACAGGGAGCCAATAGTTATGGTAAGGAAACTGGGACTAAAATCAACAGTGTAGACCAGAAGGAAGAAAGAAACTTGCAACCAGAAAACAATGAAGAAACAAGAATTCAAAAAAATGAGGAGAGGCTTAGGAACCTCCAGGACATCTTGAAACATTCCAGCATCCAAATTATAGGGATATCAGAAGGAGAAGAAGAAAAGCAACAAATTGAAAACTTATTTGAATAAATAATGGAGGAGAACTAACCCAATCTGGCAAAAGAAATAGACTTCTAGGAAGTCCAGGAAGCTCAGAGAGTTCCAAAGAGTTGGGCCCAAAGAGGAACACACCAAGGCACATCATGATTACATTACCCAAGATTAAAAATAAGTAGAGAATCTTAGAAGCAGCAAGAGAAAAGGGGACAGTTACCTACAAAGGAGTTCCCATGAGACTGTCAGCTGATTTCTCAAAGAGACCTTACAGGCAAGAAGGGGCTGGAAAGAAGTACTCCAAGTCATGAAAAGCAAGGACCTACATCCAAGATTACTCTATCCAGCAAAACTTTCATTTAGAATGGAAGGGCAGATAAAGACTAGTTCAAGGAGTTCATCATCACCAAAAACTTGTTATATGAAATGTTAAAGGGATTTATCTAAGACAAAGAAGATAAAAAATATGAACAGTAAAACGACAGCAAACTCACAGTTGTTAACAACCACACCTAAAACGAAAGCAAAAGCAAACTAAGTAAACAAATAGAACAGGAAGAGAACCACAGAAATGGAGATCACACAGAAAGTTATCAACAAGGGAGTGGGAGGAGGAGAGAGGGAGAAAAGGTACAGAGAATAAGTAGCACAAATGGTAGGTGCAAAATAGACAAGAGAAGGTTAAGAATAGTATAGGAAATGTAGAAGCCAAAGAACTTATATGTATGACTCATGGACATGAACTAAAGGAGGGGAATGTGGTGGGGAGGGTAGGTGGTAAAGGGAGTTTGTACATCTCACAGTGGGAATTGTAGCTCTAATGTTTCGGGTCTAAGGGAGCACAGACTCTCATGGAACATGAGACGGCAAGCAGGACTCACGTGTGTGACAGCGGAATTTCCTGTGGGAAATCTGGATACTTTATTTCTTAGAATCAAAAGCTTTTTCTTGTTAAGATCTCCCTTCCTCCTGGATCAAAAGATCAGGAAGAATTCCTCAGGCTAGTGTTTACAGTCCTTTTGAATTCTACCCAAGCCTGTTGTCCTTCCATTTGCATATCTCTCCTTTTGAGATACCTTCCTGGAGTGTCCACCACCTAACTCGAATCTACAACCTATGCATAGTTAATGAAGACCATTCTGATGTAATGTACCCTGAAACAACAATAAAAGGCTGGGCTAAACTATGCTCCTGGCCTCTCCCATATCATAAGGGAGGGGTCGCGTGGTTTTCGTGTGAGTTTATTCACGCATCAGTCATAGCTATATGAATTCTGCAGGTCAGATTTCGTGACAAGGTGAGTTGGAGGGGAATAAAGGGGGGAAAAGGGGCAACTGTAATAGCATAATCAATAAAAAATATATTTTAAAAATAGCCCTGGCTGGTGTTTCTCAGTGGATTGAGTGCGGGCTGCAAATCAAGGGGTTGCCAGTTTGATTCCCAGTCTGGGCACATACCTGGGTTGCAGGGTAGGTCTCCAGTGGGGGCCACATGAGAGGCAGCCACACATTGATGTTTCTCTCCCTCTCTTTCTTCCTCCCTTCCCCTCTCTCTAAAAATAAATAAATAAAATCTTAAAAATATATATATTTAAAAAATAAAAAAGTGTAATAAAAGAAAATTCCCCTGAGCTATAAATAGTCTGCTGATCAAAATGTCCATTGTATTTCAGTTAAAGTTAACAAAAATAGGACATCTAGACTTATCCTGCTAACATTTTTGAATTGCAAGGACAAAAAAAAAATTCTACACATAGCTGAGCGGGAAAAGCAGGTAACTTACTAAGGAACAAAATCCAGAATGGTCTCAGATTTTTGCTCTGCAATCTTGAGCACCAGAAAAAAATTTGAAGCAATGTCTACAGAGTTCTGAGGGAAAAAGGTCGTGACCTCAGTTTTCTTTACTGAGTCAAAATATTATTCATAGATAAAAGTTACATTCCACCATGAAGAAGTAATAGCAATGAACTTTTATACTATGAATAACAAAGATTGGCAAAAATAATGTTAAAATACAAGAATGCTCTAATGGTTTACCTAGAATAATAAAGAAACAACCAAAGGTTAATAAAATGAAATCAAATAGCAATGCTTAGAGTTTTCTTAGTTTTGTTCATGTATGAGACAATAATCACTTAGAAACAATATGGGAAGATGACTAAATTGAGAATTATATTCATAATAGAAATTAAAATACATGATATATTTAGAAATACCCCTAAGCATATTAAATGTTGTAAGTATGTTTATTCTCTAAAATTAGTTAATAGTTTTAAAGCAGTTTAAATCAAAGTATAGGGAAAAACTGAATTAAAATTATATTCTAATGTTCACCTGAAAAAATTTTGATATCTATAATAGGAACATTTTAAAAAGTGATATTGCAGTTTTAATTTGCATTTCTCTTAGCATCTTTTCATATGAATATTGGTCATCTGTATGCCTTCTTTGGAAAAGTGTCTATTCGGGTCTTTTACCCAATTTTTAATTGGATTGTTTCTTTGTTTTGGTGTTGAGTTTTATAAGGGCTTTATAAATTTGGGTATTAGCCTCTTATCATATATATTGGTGAGTAAATTTCCCCCATTCAGTTGGTTGACTTTTTATTTTGTTAATGGTGCCCTTTGCTGTGCAAAAAGTTTTTAGTTTGATTTAGCTCCAATTTTTTTTTTTTAGTTTGTTTCCCTTGCCTGGGGAGACACATCAGAAAAAATATTGCTATGAGCAGTTTCTGAGATTTTACTGACATATGATTTCACTCATATGTGGAATCTAATGAACAAACTGGACTATCAAGTAATTACAGATAGACTAATAGATAGAGAGCAGGCTGACAGTTCTGCTGCGGGACTTATAGAGAAGAGGGATCAAGCAAAAAGGAAAAAGGATTCATGGACGTGGACAACAGTGTGGTGATTGCAGTGGAGAAAGGGTGTACGGAGGATAAATGGTAATAGAAAAATACAATAAAAATAATAAAGTAGGGCAATCTCTAAAAATTGATATTGCAGGTGGTTTAATTCAACCAGATATTAAAATGAAGTATAAGTCACAGGCATTAAAAGTTTGGTACAGGCACAAGAAACAACAGATAGATCACTTGTATATACTAGATTGCCTTAAAACAGACTTTATTATAAAAACAAACTCAGCACATTAAAAGTCAACTACTACAAATGAATGGAAATATATCCCTTTAAAGTGTCAAGAAAAGAAAATAACTATATGAAATCACTTAAGTAAATGTTCACCTTAAATCAAATGCTAAGGTAAATTTCAGATAGATTAAAGAATTAAGTAAAATGCAAAAGCCATGAAAAATCTGAAGAAAATGTAAGTGAAAACTTATAATGATAAAAATAGTAACAGTAATCAAGGAGATCTAAAAGGCTGAACACTTTTGCACTATTCCTCTACCCACATTATTTCCTCAGGGCAAAATAATTGACACTAGCCACAAATTTAGAAAATGACTTACCTGTTCATTTCATTCCCAGAGAATTGTATTTCATTAAGTTTGCTATTTGTCAAATATATCTAATATGCATTACCTCTTTTGACATAAATTTAGGAAATCTGGTATCTTTAATGTATAATGTCAACTTACTTATTGGTGGCACTGTAAACCTTGGTATTTTAAAGAAGTAAGCAAATTTGGTGTGGCAAGATAGAAGCAGGAATCTCTTATTCTGCTACTTTTGCTATTGTAAAAGGAGTAGAGAGCTATGGGGAACTGTTCCACACATCATGGGAATTGTAGCTCAGCATTCCCTGTTTAAAAAACCTCGGTGGAACATGGGTTGCCAGGTAGGCCCCATGTGCATGGGCAGGTTTTCCTGTGGGTAAATCAGGGCTACATTTTTCCTAGAGATAAGACTTGCTATTGCTGAAATCCTTCACCCTGGTTTAAAAAAACAAACACCGACTGCATATCTTCAAAGTGGTTTCCTAAACATCTGTGATAAACCTCTCAAATCCAGCCTAATCCCTTTTGCCTTTACACTTGCATATATCCTCCTTTGATGTGCCCTCTTTTGTTGTCTATCACCTGATGAGGATCTGTGCATAGTAAATGAAAACATCCCTCCCATTAATGACCCAAGAGCAATCAAAGCTCAACTACAAAAAAGGTGTACACAGCCTGGCTGGTGTAGCTCAGTGGATTGAGCGCGGGCTGGGAACCAGATGGTCCCGGTTCGATTCCCGGTCAGGGCACACGCCTGGGTTGCGGGCCAGGTCCCCTGTGAGGGCCATGTGAGAGGCAGCCATACATTGCTGTTTCTCTCCCTCTCTGTCTCCCTCCCTTCTCCTCTCTTTGAAAATAAATAAATAAAATCGAAAAAAAAAAAAAAAAAGGTGTACACAACCCACATGGTAGGGTTGTACCGGGAGTCCCCAGTTTGAGTGAATAGGGAAGGCTGTGCCACTGGATGCTATAGAACACTTACGACATTACACAACTCTACTGAGCCTAGGAGAAGTATCAGTTCTATCTAATACTGCCATCCTCAGGGAGGATGCCAAAATGAGGAGACAAAGAAACATGTCTCAAATGAGAGAAGAAAACAAAATTCCAAAGAAGAATTAAACAAAATGAAGACAAGCAATCTGCTAAATAAAGAGTTTAAAATACTGGTTACAAAAATGCCCAAGGAACTCAGTGAGGACTTCAACAACATAAAAAGCCCAACAACAGAAAACCATAAAAAATAACCAGTGAGAAATGAAAAATACACTAACTGAAATAAAGAATAATTTATATGGAATCATCAGTAGAATAGATGAAGCTGAGAATCAAATCAGTAATTTGGAATAGAAGGAAGCCAGAAACACTTAATCAGAACACTAAAAAGAAAAAATAACTTAAAAAAATGAGGACATTGTAAAGAGCCTCTGGAGCAATTGTACCAACATTCACATCATGGGGTATCAGAAGTAGAAGAGAGACAGAAAGTAAGGGTATAAGTGGACTAATTGGTAATGGAAAAATACAATAAAATATTTATATACATTTAAAAACACGTAACTGAAAAAAAATAATGACAGAAGACTTCTCTAACCTGGTAAAGGAAATAGACGTGCAAGTCTAGGAAATGCAGAGAGTCCCAAACAAGATGAACTCAAAGAGGCCCACACAAAGATACATCATAATTAAAATGAAAAAGTTTAAAGACCAAGAAAGAATCTTAAAAGCAACAAGATAAAAGCAGTTAGTTACCTAAAAGTCAGCTCCCATAAGACTATAAGGTGATTTCTTTACAGGACCTTTGCAGACCAGGATGGAGTGACAAGAAATATTCAAAGTGATGAAAAAAAAAAAAAGACCTACACCCAAAATCATTCTACCTAGCAAAGCTGTCATTTAGAATGGAAGGACATATAAAGAGATTCCCAGACAAACAAAAGCTAAAGGAGTTCATTACCACCAAACCAGGATTACATGAAATGTTAAAAGGTCTTCTTTAAAAAGTAAAAGATAAAAAATATGAACAGTAAAATAGCAATAAATACATATAAATCAACAATTGAATCTAAAAACAAAATAAACAAGTAGTACAGTAACAGATTCATAGGCACAGAGAACATTTTCACAGTCGCCAGATGGGAGAAGGCAGGGGAATGTATGAAAACAGTTAAATGATTCAGAGGTCCAAATTTGTTGTTACAGAATGGTCATGGGGACGTAAAGTATAGTATTGCAAATACAGTCAATAATATTCTAATAACTATAATAGTATCAGATGTGTGTGAGGTTTATTGGGATCATCATGCAGGAGGTTATAAAATGTCTAATCACTGGGGTGTACTCTTGAAACTAATATAATATTGTATGACAACTGTAATTTAACAATAAAAAAGGATTTTTAAAAAGAAGAAGCATAAGCTTGAAACAAGAAAGCAATGGGAAAACTAATCTCAAAAGAAAAATGTTCCATTACAATATATTTAGGAGCAGGTATAGTTAACTGAACTATAGTTGACACTGTGGAACTTTCCAATCTAAGTACACATATCACTTCTCAAATTCTCATTTCTGAAATATTTTCAGCAATAATCTCTTTGAATGTTTCCTCTTAGACATTTTCTCTATCCTCTTTCCCTGAAGTCTTATGTTAGACCTCTTCATTTCTCTTCCTCCTGTATCAGCATGCTTTATTTTTTTTTCTTAGTTATCTTTTTTTTTGTTGTTGTTCTGGGAAAATTTTCTCTATTTTATCTTCCAGTCCACTAATCTGGATTGTTTTGCTGCATCATGTTTAATAGCCAGGCCATCTATTGCAATTCATGTCAACTATTTTTTAAATCTGTAAGCTTTTAATTAGTTATTGTTTATATCTTTTGGCTCATGCTTTCTAGCTTCCTGTTCAAATAAACATACAGATAATTGTCATTTCTTTGTCTCTGAAATTTACATTTATTTTAAGACATCTTTAAATTGCTCTGTTCTCTCTAATTTCTTAAGTGTGCTTGGTCTATAAACTGTTTTTCTTGGTGTTATAATTCCATATGTCTATTTCTCTCTACCTATCATCTACGATTTAATTTTCCTAGAACTATCTTCCCTGAAATATATCTTTTAATCTTTTCTTGAGTTTTCTCCCATGAAGACCTGACCTATGCATGCATCTCTAAGAGACAGTGCTCCAAACTGGTTTTTATGTTAGTTTGCAGGCTCAGTGTTTGCTGAGCAGAGAGTGCTCATCTAAGCCCAGCTTTCAATGCTGTATAGTGTTTTACACACTTTAGTTTCTTACATTTTCCTCCAGCTTTATTAAGATGTAATAGATATATAACATTATGGCAGCTTAAGGTGTACAATGTGTTGATTTGATACATATATATTTTGTGAAATGTTTACCACAATAAGGTTACTTAACATACTTATTACCTCACATGCTTACCATTCTTTATGTGTATAGTAGTAATGAGAACATTTAAGATCATGTTCAAGTATAAAATATTGTTAACCACAGTCCCCATACTGTAAATGAGATCCCCAGAATTTATTCATTTTATAACTAAAAATTTTATGCCCTTTCTCCAACCTCTCCCCATTTATTCCACCTTCCAGCCTCTAGTAAGCACAAATCTATTCTCTGGCTCTATGATCACAAGTGGCAAACATAAGACCCATGGTCTGAATCTGGCCTTCCACCTTGTTTTATCTGGCTTGGCACTTTGTTTCTACCAAGCGGCAGGACAGAGCTCCTTGCCCCTTGTTAAGGAGTAGTTACATTTATACAGTCCTAAAATTACATTCAGCCCTTTGAAGATAACTGCGAGGCTGATGTGGCCCTTGGTAAAAATGAGTTTGACATGCCTGATCTAGGTGTTTATAGATTTCACACATAAGTGACATCATACAGTATTTGTCTTTCTCTGTCTGACTTACGGCTTATTTCACCTAGCATGATGTCCTTCAAGTTAACCCATGTAGTTGCAAATGGCTGGATTTCCTTTGTTCTCATGTCTGAAATATATACTGTATTTTTCAGACCATAAGACGCACCTAGGTTTTAGAGCAGGAAACTAGAAAAAAAAAATTTGAGGCAAAAAATGTGGTAAAATATTTAATAATATAAATGACATTCAGACTATAATTCAGCTACATTAATACTATAAGATACACCCCCATTTTCCTCCCAAATTTGAGGGGGGAAAGTGTGTCTTATATTCCAAAAAATATGATGTGTGTGTGTGTGTGTGTGTGTGTGTGTGTGTGTGTGTATGCTATTTTCTTCACCAATTCAATAATGGAAGTACATTTACATTATTTCTATGGCTTGGCTATTATGAATAATGCTGCAGTGAATATGGAAGTGAAGATTCACTTTGACATATTGATTTCATTTCCTTTGGGTATATACTCAGAAGTAGAATTGCTGGATCATATGGTAGGTACTTCTATTTTCAATTGTTCAAGAAACCTCCATATGCAAATTTTTCCCAGTTTGTGGGTTGCTTTTTCATTTTGTTGATTGCTTTTATTACTGTTAAGAAAGTTTTTAGTTTGATATAGTTCTACTTACTAATTTTTGCTTTAGTTATTTGTACTTTTGGTGTCATATACAAAAACATTGCCAAGACTGATGCCAAGGTTTTTCCCTATGTTTTCTCCTAAGAGTTTTACAGTTTTGGGTCATATTTTTACATCTTTAATCCATTTTTATTTAATTTTTGTGAGTTATGTAAGATAGGGTTCCAAGGTTTGTTTTTTTTCTTTTGTTTTTTTTTGTTTGCATGTGAATAAACAGTTTTTCTAATAGCATTTATTGAAGAAACTATTATTTCCACCCTTCGGATTTTTTGCAGACAGCCCATGTGCAGTAATTAACCCCAGACACTATTCACTGCAGTTCCCCCTTTGGGTCTCTAATTATCAACTCCAGCATAACTGTGTAAACTGGGGGTGGTAAATAATTGATATCTAAACTATAAACAAATTGTGATACATTAATTCCATGGACTTCAACATAATAAGTACAAAGCAGGAAGATGGTGGCAAGATAGGTGGGAGCAGAGTCCACATCCCTCTGCCCACTGGTGAAACACCGAGTCAATCTTCTGAGGAACGGAGCGAACAGCCAACAGTATTCCAGCATATATGAAGATTGGAGACCAGAATTATATGGGACATTGAATGATCCAACGGTAAGGAGAGTGCTTTGGGACAATAAGGTCCCTGGGACCAGCGTGGGGACGAAGGCGTGCAGCAGCCCCAGGCCTGGTGCCCGCCGGGTCTGCTGCAAGATTCTTGGGAGAGAGCCAGGCTGTGCTGTGTGAATAGCCAGGTGCTTGTTTGGACCGGCAGGCTTAAATGGGAAGAATTTTTCAAAAAAAAAAAAAAAAAAAGAGGCACTCTGCGGCTGTTTGGGGAATTCTCTGAAGCAGCCTTCCGCCTCCTATGCTCCTGCCCCCTGCAGTCTGGGGGTTGGTGTGCACCCGGTAAGCAGCTGACCAGGGCAGCCCACCCGCGCACACTCCACAAGAACCAGGAAAGTGCGCAACCAGCAGCCGCCAACTCATCTGTGGCTGGCCCGAGCCCAATCCAGGAGAATCTTGGACTGTGCACACTCAATTATCTGCAGCCTGGTGGCCGCCTGCCCACACTCACTCCAAAAGCACCAGGGGTGGTGCACACAGGTCCACAGAGCTCACACCAGCAGGGCCAGAGATCAAGCACCTCCCACCCAGCCCCTTCACCCAGAGCCTTGCAGGGCCAACTGGCTCTGTAGGAGATAGGCAGAAGTGCCACGCACAGGGGAGCTGCAGTATGCGGAAAGACTTGACTCAGTGAGGGGCTAAACCACCCAAAAGGGGCACTGAGTGTCCCTAGCACCTAGGCCAGCAAAGAGCAAGAAGGTGGTGTGTGAGTTGCCTCTAATTAGTGCACCTCAAGGAGAGTACAACTGGAGGAATAAAGGCCTAGACTGGGGGCAGAAGGGCACCTAAGAACTAGGCTGGAGGCTAGACAACAGCAAAGAGTGCATCTCAGGAAGGGAGAAAAGCAAAATCAATACCTTCCCAGCCTGATGCAGCCAGGAAGACCAGAAGAACAGGCATGATGGGTTTAAAGCCAGCAGGAGGCTTTTTTTATTAAATAAATTCCTCCTTGATCCACTCATTTGTCGATGGACACTTAGGTTGTTTCCAGCTCTTGGCTATTGTCATTGTGCTGCTATGAACATTGGAGTGCATAGGTTCTTTTGAATTGGTGTTTCAGGGCCCTTAGGGTATAATCCCAGTAGTGGAATTGCTAGGTCAAAAGGCAGTTCCATTTTTACTTTTCTGAGGAAATTCCATACTGTTTTCCACAGTGGCTTCACCAGTCTGCATTCCCACCAGAAGAGCACTAGGGTTTCCTTTTCTACACATCCCCTCCAATAGTTATCTGTTACTTTGTTGATGATGGCCATTCTGACTGATGTGAGGTGATATCTCATTGTGGTTTCAATTTGCATCTCTCTGATGGCTCATGATTTGAGCATCTTTTCATATGTTTCTGGGCCCTCTGAATGTCTTCTTTTGAGAAGTGCCTGTTCATGTCTTTTGCCCATTTTTTAATTGGGTTTTTTTGTCTTCCTGGAGTGGGGTCGTATTAGTTCTTTATATACTTTGGAGATCAAACCCTTGTCTGAGGTATCATTGGCAAATATGTTTTCCCATACTGTTGGTTCTCTTTGTATTTTAATACTGTTTTCTTTAGCCCCACAGAAGCTCTTTATTTTGATAAGGTCCCATTTGTTTATTCTTTCCTTTATGTCCCTTGCTCTAGGGGACATATCATTGAAGATGTTGCTGCGTGGACTTTGCGACAGCATGGATGGAACTGGAGAGCATTATGCTAAGTGAAAAAAGCCAGACGATGAAGGACTAATACCATATGATCTCACCTTTAACTGGATAATGATCAACAAAAGAAAAAAGCAAAAAAAACATAACCAGAGACATTGAAATTAAGAACAATATAACAATAGCCAGAGGGGAGGGGGAGGGGGCCATGGGAGAAGGGTTTTCAGGAACCACTATAGAGGCACATGGACAGAACCAAGGGGGAGGATGGAGGCATGGGAGGGAGGTGGGGTTGGAGGGGGTGGGAGGAGGTGAGGGGAGAGGACGCAGACAACTGTAATTGAACAACAATAAAGTAATATTTTAAAAAATAAAAATAAAATAAATTCCTTCTTCCTTTCTGTCCATCTTTCTTGTTCTTATTCTTTTTGCCTCGCTTTCCTGTATTAGTCCTTGTTCCTTCCCTCTTTTATTTTTTATTGTTATTACTGTTTTTAAATTTTAAAAAATATTCTAATTCCTTCTTCTTTTCTTTCCTTCTTTCATTTTTATTCCTCCTTCCTTCCTTTCTTCCTTTCCTTTTTTAATACCTTCTCCCTTCATTCCCCCCCTTTTTTCTTCCTTCTCTTCTTCTCCCAAGGTGAGATATTAAAACCGGGAGCTGTGAAAAGACCAGAGTTAGACCCAAACAGGGGTCATCCCCAAAAACACACACAGTGAGACAAATTTCAGTTTGCTACTCCAGAGAACTTGCAAGGTGGGAGTGGTGAACACCAGTACACTTGCTGGAAGAGGAAATCTACCAATGAAGGAACGACCAACAAAAAACAACGGAAGAAACACTTCCAGCCTGGCTGGTATAGACTGTGGATTGAGTGCAAACTGTGAACCAAAGGGTAGTTGGTTTGATTCCCGGTCAGGGTACATGCATGGGTTGTGGGCCAGATCCCCAGTGAAGGCCCTGTGATAGTCAGCCACACATTGATATTTCTCTCCCTCTCTTTCTCCTTCCCTCCCCCTCTTCTGTGAAAATAAATAAATAAAATCTTAAAAAAAAGGAGAGAAAGAAAGACTCTTGGCCAAGATGGAGGCATAAGCAGACACACAGTGAAACCCACGGCTGGCTAACCCGGACCAGGCTGGGTCAAGACTGGTGGTCTTTGTGGCCCCTCATTGCACGCAGGTCAACTGGGAGAAAAAGCTGGGGAGTGCAGCAGACTGTGCAACACACTGTCATGGGGAAATAAAGCCTCAAACCACTAACTGAAAACACCTGTGGGGTTTTAGGTGGCAGTGGGAAGAACTCCCAGCATCACAGGGGAGTTCATTGGAGAGACCCACGGGGACTTGAAACTACACAAGTCCACCCACCCGCACAGGAGCCAGCAAAGAAGGGCCCAATTTTCTTGTGGGTAGCAGCAGAAGTGCAGAGAGCAGAGCAAGCACCATTGATACCTCTCAGGCCCTGCCACCACAGACAGCTACTTGGGTTGCCCACCATGGTGAATACCTAAGGCTCCACCGCTTAAAGTAACAGGCGCACAGAGGAAAAAAAATGGACCGAATGACACAGCAGATCAAGCTCCAGAAAAAATACAACTAAGTGACAAAGAGATAGCCAACCTATCAGATGAACAATTCAAAACACTGGTAATCTAGATGCTCACAGGACTGGTTGAATTTGGTCACAAATTAGATGGAAAATGAAGGATACTCTAAAGGAAATGAGGGAAAATGTGCAGGGAACCATTAGGGATGGGAGAGAATGGGGACTCAAATCAACAGAGAGGACCAGAGGGAAGAAAAAAAATTCAACCAGAAAAGAATGAAGAAAGAAGAATTCAAAAACATGAGGAGAGGCTTAGGAACCCCTAGGACATCTTTAAACACCCCAACATCCAAATCATAAGGGTGCCAGAAGGAGAAGAGAAAGACCAAGGGATTGAAAACTTATTTGGACAAATAATAGAGAGCTTCCCCAAGCTGGTGAAGGAAATAGACTTCCAGGAAGTCCAGGAAGCTCGGAGAGTCCCAAAGAAGTTGGACCCAAAGAGGAACACACCAAGGCACATAATAATTACATTATCCAAGGTTAAAAATAAGAAGAGAATCTTAGAAGCAGCAAGAGAAAGGGATACAGTTACCTACAAAGGAGTCCCTACAAGACTGTCAACTGATTTCTCAAAAGAGACCTTTCAGGCAAGAAAGGGATGGAAAGAAGTATTCCAAGTCATGAAAGGCAAAGACCTACATCCAAGAATACTCTATCCATCAAAACTTTCATTTAGAATGTAAGGGCAGATAAAGTGGTTCTCAGATAAGTTCAAGTTCAAGGAGTTCATCATCACCCAGCCTTTATTATATGAAATGTTAAAAAGATTTATATAATACATGGAGGTATATCAACAGGGGACTGGAAGGGGGAAAGAGGAGGAAATAGTACAGAGAATAAGTAGCATAAATAGTAGGTAGAAAACAAACAGGGGGAGGTTAAGAATAGTATAGGAAATGTAGAAGCCAAAGAAATTATGTATATGGCCCATGGACAAAACCAATAGCATATTTCACAGATATAGAACAAACACTGCAAAAATTTATATGGAGCCATAAATGACCCCGAATATCAGCTGCAATTTTGAGAAAAAGACCACAGCAGGAGGGATCACAGTTCTTGATATCAAACTGCATTACAAGACCACTGTAATAAAAACAGCTTGGTACTGGCATAAAAACAGACAGATAGACCAATGGAACAGAATACAGAGCTCAGAAATAAACCCAAGTCTCTATGGGCAATTAATCTTTGATAAAGGGAGCAGAAGCATAAAATGAAATAAAAATAGCTTCTGCAACAAATGGTGTTGGGAAATCTGGACAGCTACATGCAAAAAAGTGAAACTTGAGCACCAACTTACACCATACACAAAAATAAATTCAAGGTGGATAAAAGACTTAAATATAAGTTGTGACACCATAAAAGTCCTAGAGGAAAACATTCGTAGGAAAATCTCAGACATTCCATGCAGCAACATCTTCACTGACATATCCCCTAGAACAAGAGACATAAATGAAAGAATAAAGAAATGGGACCTCATCAAAATAAAAAGCTTTTGCATGACTAGAGAAAACAATATTAAAATAAAAGTAGAACCAACCATATGGAAAATCATATTTGCCAATCATACCTCAGACAAGGGTTTGATCTCCAAAATATATAAAGAACTCATACGACTCCACTCCAGGAAGACAAAAAACCCAATCAAAAAATGGGCAAAAGACTTGAACAGACATTTCTTGAAGGAGGTCATACAGAGGACCCGGAGACATATGAAAAGATGCTCAGCATCACTAGCCATGAGAGAGATGCAAATTAAAACCTCAATGAGATACCACCTCACACCAGTTAGAATGGCCATCATAAACAAAGCAATAGATAAGTGTTGGAGAGGATGCAGAGTAAAGGGAACCCTACTGCACTGTTGGTGGGAATGCAGACTGGTGCAGCCACTGTGGAAAACAGTATGGAATTTCCTCAGAAAACTAAAAATGAAACTGCCTTTTGACCCAGCAATTCCACTGCTGGGATTATAACTTAAGAGCCCTGAAACTCAAATCCAAAAGAACCTATGCACCCCAATGTTCATAGCAACACAATTTACAATAGCCAAGTGCTGGATGCAACCTAAGTGCCCATCAGGAAATGACTGGATCAAGAAACTCTGGTACATTTACACCATGGAATTCTATGCAGCAGAGAGAAAGAAGGACCTTATACCTTTTGCGACAGCATGAATGGAAGTGGAGAGCATTATGCTAAGTGAAGTAAGCCAGGCAGTGAGGGACAAATACCATATAATCTCACCTTTTACTTGAACATAATCAACAAAATAAAAAAGCAAGGAAAATATGACCAAAGACATTGAAATGAAGAAAAATCTAACAAAAGCCAGAGGGAAGGGAGGAGGGGACTATGGGGAGAAGGGTTTTCATGAACTACTATAAAGGAGACAGGAATAAAAGCAAGGGTGAAGGTGGAAGCAAAGGAGGGAAGAGGGGTTTGATGAGGTGGGGAGAGAGGAGGGGAGAAAATGCAGACAGCTGTAATTGAAGAAAAATAAAGTAATTAAAAAACATAATAAGTAGTAAGCAGAGATAGTCTTCTCAATTTCTTATAAGATTAATCGGAATAGCAAAGAATTATCCAATATAAAATTAACATAAGTAAGCATTTGTATTAATTCACACCACACACAGTTGTTTTCTCATACACACAGACACATTCCTTTGGGTTGGAGATACAAGACCTTAGTACCTTAACCTATGGTCCATTATTTGCCTTGTGAACCTTGTTACCATAGATCCTCCACCCATCCTCTTTCTTCCTATCTTTCATTGATTGTGGACTCGATCTGGTAGGAGGTCTCTCACAGCAAGATCTACTACCTCCCACCAGAGAGAATCAACCTTCAAGACAGAGGAGAGTGAATCGACCTCACATGGCTCTGCCTGCATTAATATCCAGTACAACATGTATGGAAACTCTGGGGTCTTACAGTGTGCAGTGGGAAATTCCCTTTCCGTGAATGTACCCCCCAAGGAGTTGCCATTCACTTCTTTTCAGTAGTTGGCTAAATGCAAAATATTGTCTCAGGCTAGCCTGTTTTCCACTGTCTTGGACCCCTTTCATTTCCTAGAACATGGCATTGAAAGTGCCTAGAGTGTCTTGATTCAGCTCTTCCTCAATCATCAAGTCTCAAGACTATCAATCACCCCTTTCTTCCCTGCTATCTCCTCCCCATTATTCTCTCTCACAGCTATCCAATCTTTAACTTCATTTCACTTTACACAATCTGTATCTTTTTTTAATTGTTTCATTTGGCATTTGTCTTTTACAACTACACTGTAAATCTTGTGAAAGCCGGGACAATGTTGATTTCATTCATTATTGTTTGTCTAAATTTCAGCAGGTAAATATACCCTAATGCCTGAATAAAAAAAGAACAATGAATTTGAACCTTCCTGGACAGTAGAATGCTAATAGCAATGATCTTTTGGAGTAACTTATAGATAATTTTATTTTTTCCTTACAATTTTCAATTTTCTAATATTTCTACAATGCACAAATAAGAAACAAAGCAATACAGAAAATGTTACCATTCTATGATTTAACAGCTAATAAGTATTGTTAAATTGTCATAACAAATAAATCAGTGAAAATCTGTAGGCCAATATAGCCTCACTGAAATATAGTCATATTAAATTAATTTATTTTTCTTCTGATATACTCAATGACAATGTACCCAAGTGAACTGCAATATTTTCCAAATATCTTTGCAACATAATGATAGTTTTTTTAAAGATTTTATTTATTTATTTTTAGAGAGAGGAGAAGGGAGGGAGACAGAGAGGGAGGGAAACAGCAATGTATGGTTGCCTCTCACATGGCCCTCACAGGGGACTTGGCCCGCAACCCAGGCATGTGCCCTGACCGTGAATCGAACTGGGACCATCTGGTTCCCAGCCTGCACTCAATCCACTGAGCTACACCAGCCAGGGCAACATAATGATAGTTTTGTTGGGCAAATGGAGATGGAAAATGTTGGTTATATACTGCACTCTGATATACACTAACATTATTGGTTGTCATCCAGTGGTAATGGAATTAGCTGATGAAAGTTAATTGTTTTGCCTCCCAAACTGGAAGGGACACACGGATTCAAAATTACACAATAGCTATAGAAGTTTCCTAATGGCATTCATGTGGTACCATTATTCCGTGTTCTGATCAAGCATTGATCATTCGTTAATATGGAATCACCTGAAGATTTTGTTAAAATGCAGATTTTTACACAGTTGATGGGAAGTAGGACCTGAGATTCTGCCTTTGTAACAAGCTGACAGATGATACAGACATTTCTTATCTATTGACCATACCTAAAATAATAAGGCTCCAGAGAACTGCGCTATTGTCAAAATAGTTTCTTCTTAAAAATACATGTATACATATATACACACATATTTGTAGTTATTATATTAAGCTAAGTTATAGGAATAGAAAATAGGAGTTTTTTATAGTTTAGTTAAAGCAAAAAGTAGATACCAATAATATAGATTGGGTGAAAAGACATATTTCTGTTTTTAAAATGCATAATCTAAGCAGGTAGATATGTAAAATTCATTCTCAGACCATGAATTCTCAAAAATGCTATAATTTGGAAACTGTGTCAAGGGTGCATTTTACCCACTTACAGTATGAGTAACAGAAGCAGCATTACTTTTTGATGTCGGAGGAAGTCTTGGACAAGCACTATTAAATTGTGTCCAGTGGGAACCCGTTGTTCACAGTTTGGACACTTGACACTATTTATGGGTTTCAGTTTAGCAAGATTCTAAAAGAGACAAGAGGGAACATAATTGAAAATTAATCACATTACAGTAGATTAATAAAACTGGCTTAACTGAATCCATAAAGAGATTCTCCAAACCAAAGGTGGATGGAGAGCACAACTTTTTAGAGGAAATATGCATGTATATTTGATGATTCTAAGAGCTCTTAAAGCCATGAAAGTGTGATAGTTCTTATTCATTGAATCTACATTCCGCGAGTGATGCCAAGTTTCAGTGTAATTTCCAATGCTTTTGTGCTAAAATTACCATTTCTAGTCAGACCAATTTTTAATTTACTGCAATCAAGATTCTATTCTCTTCCCTTTCACATGGCTATGTTTGAGATTGATTGGTTGATCATTCTTGCTGTGATAAAGATGTAGGACTCTAATCTTCAGTTTGAGATCTAATCCCAAATGTTCTCTTTGATTTCCAAAATCACTTTCGAACCTCTTTTCTGCAATTAGAGAATCTTTTATTGGGCTCATTTTTCAAATGTTCTTTCTTATTTTACACAGCTCAGATACCAGGAAATATTTTCTACTTTTTAACTATTTGTTAAAATTGTCACTTTATCATATTTATTACCAAGCCTAAGAATTTATTTTCATAATAAACTATTAAACTATCCTTTTCATGGGGTACTTCAGGTTATGTTTCAGTTTTAGATCAGTTATAGATTCTTTATTCCTCTCTCCCTCAATTAGTATGTATTTGGGAATGGAAAACAAAATCATATCTCAATAAAAGCATGGAGGTAAGGTTTTTCTTGACTTTTCCTAATGCTCGGTTAATTGTGCCCATCCATAAATTTCACTAATATGGAAAGGTAATGCTTTCTCTACTACTTACAGTTTCAGTAGGTAAAATTTACCCTTGACGCAGTTTATAATACATAACATTTTTGAGGATTCATAGCAAGAGAATTAGTTTTACTAAACTACCTGCTTAGATAGTATATTTTAAACACATCTTGACATTCTTTATTTTCACTTATGTGCTGTTATGTCCCTTCAGGACTTATAATGGATTCTTACTAAACTGAAGCCAATAGTAGGCTAAACTATCTAAAGTGTGAACATTGGAGTCCCATTGGCCTATGCAGTAGAACATCATGCAGTCATGCAAATCATGTTATAAAAATATTTTGTAGTATGGGAAAATGGAAACAATTCAATACATGTGAATGACATGTTATCAAATAGTATATGTCCCAATTTTTATTTCAAGCATCATTCCAATTTTGTTAGAATTCTAATGTGTTAGAGTAGCTATATAATTTATGGAGCCAAGTGCAAAATAAAAATATGAGGCCCTGTGTTCAAAATTTATTAAGATTTTCAAAATGGTGGCTACAGAAAATTAAACCAAACACCAGGTCCTTCTAAACATTGAACCAGGGGAGAAAGATGGCGGCGCAGTAGGAGGGAGCATGATCGACTTCCTCTGGCCCACTGGCGGGATATCTGGCCGATTTTCTGAGGAGCAGAGCGATCCCCCAGCTGTATTCCGGTGTGTGGGAAGATTGGCAACCAGGACTGCACATAAAACTGAAAGATCAGCCGGTAGGGAGACTGCTTCGGAGGGAAGGGGTCCCTCGGGTCTCGCAGGGAGCCTGGAGGTCTGCGGATCCAGTAGCAGCAGCTTCCCAGTTTGCTCCAGGATCTGTGGGAGGGAGCTGGAATGGGGTGTGTGAGTTGCCAAAGCAGATGCGCGCATCTGTTGGAAGAACCTTGGTCCCCAGCAGACCGGAGGCAAGTGTGTACGTGGGGACTGATCTGCAGAGGATGGCAATCCCAGCGGGAGGAATTGGAGACTGAACTGAGAAAGAGAAACCCAGGCCCGATGCTCCGGGATCCTGCACGCACCCAGCGGAGCCAGTCGGGGGCAGCTGGCATTGGTGCCCAGGCCTGCGGCTTGCAAGCTCCGAATCCAGAGACAAAAGCGATCAGCGAATGCAGGGGCGTGGAGCTCACTCCTGGAGGGCCTGAGACACAACCCAGACCTGCAGTGCAGAGTCCCTCGTAGGGGAGAAACAGAGGAGCTACATTGAGCCCCACTGAGGGGACACACAGACCTCATAAACTCTGACTCAGGGTGGGAGTCAGGCGGCCAAGAGGAGGTGCTGCAAACTCCCGGCAACTCCGCTGGAGGCGGGAGGGCAGCTGAGAGTGCAGCCCAGGAACAGCAGATCTTCCCAGCCTGACGTTGTTGAAGCCAGCCAACAAAAGTCTTTTTTTCTAATTTCGTTTGTTTTCACTTTGTTTCTTTTTCCCCACCCTCCTTCCTATCTGTCCTCTATATTTTTTTAACTCCTTCTACCTTCCCTTCATTTGGTATTCCTAGTTTTCTCTTCCTTTTATTTCCTATTTTTTATTATTCTTTTATTTTATGTTATTTTCAAATTATTTTCTTCATCTTTCTTTTTCCTTTTCTTTTGCTTTCTTTTCCTTCTTTTTCTCCCTTCCCCACGCTTCTTTATCCACAGATGAGACTTTAAAATCTGGAATTGTGAAGAGAATAGAGTGGGACCCAGACAACACTCAGCCCAAAAAACAGAGAGCGACACAAAATTAACTTCGCTGCTTCAGAGAACTTCATAGATCAGTTTAAGAACCAGAGATTAGCAAAAAGAATCCCACAAACAATGGGAAGACAAAGAAACAATACCCAAATGAAAGGAAAGGTGGAAGCCCCAGAAAGAATGATAAATGAAACAGAGGCAAGCCAACTATCAGATATAGAGTTCAAAGCATATGTTATCAGGAAGCTCAAGAAACTCGAGAAGCTTGATGAACTCACAGAAAACTATCAGAAACTACAGGGAAACTATAATGAACTCACTGAAAACTATGTTAACATGAAAAAGGAAATAAAAACTATTCACAAGGGCCAAGAGGAAATGAGGAATACAATATCTGAACTGAAGAACGCAATAGAAGGAATCAAAAGCAGGCTCGATGAGGCAGAGGATCGGAACAGCGAGCTGGAGGACAAGGTTGAAAAAAGCACCCAAAAAGAGCAAGAACAGAAAAAGAGGCTCAGAAAGAATGAAGAGGTATTAAGGGAAATGCAGGACAACATGAAACATAAAAATATTCGTATTATAGGGATACTAGAAGGAGAGGAAGAGCAGCAAGGGATGGAAAACCTGTTCGAAAAAATAACGATGGAAAACTTCCCTAATCTGATGAGAGAAAAAGCCACACAAATCCAGGAAATACAGAGATTCCCAATCAAAAGGAACCCGAACAGGCCCACTTCAAGACACATCATTATTAAAATGGCAAAATTCCAAGACAAAGAGAGAATCCTAAAGGCAGTGAGGCTAACAGGAAGCAGGAAGTAACATACAAGGGAACCCCAATAAGGTTAGAAGCTGACTTCTCGATGGAAACACTCCAAGCCAGAAGGAAATGGCAAGAAATATTCCAAGTAATGAGAAACAGAGGCCTGCAACCAAGACTACTCTACCCAAAAGGCTCTCAATCAAGATAGATGGCCAAATAAGGAGTTTCCAAGGCAAAAGAAGTCTAAAAGAATACACCTCCACCAAACCAGTTCTGCAAGACATCCTAAAGGGACTGATTTAAGGGAAGGAAGAGAAAGAGAGAGAGTGAGGAACACAGGTACAAAAAAATGGCAATGAATAAGTACCTATCAATAATAACCTTAATGTAAATGGATTAAATGCTCCAATTAAAAGACATAGAATAGCGGAGTGGATAAGAAAGCACGACCCACACATATGCTGCTTACAAGAGACCCACCTCAGGACAAAAGATTTACACAGACTGAAAGTGAAGGGATGGAAACAAGTTTTCCTAGCAAACGGACAAGAAAAAAGAGCTGGAGTAGCAATACTCATATCAGACAAAATAGACTTCAAAAAAAGGGCCATCAAGAGAGATCCAGAAGGACACTTTATAATACTCAAGGGAAGAATCCACCAAGAAGACATAAACATTGTAAAAATATATGCACCCAACACAGGAGCACCCAAATACATAAAGAAAATCTTGGAGGACTTCAAGAAGGACATTGATAGCAACACAATTATAGTAGGGGACTTCAACACCCCACTGTCAAAAATGGACAGATCCTCCAAACAAAATAACAGCAAAGACATTGTGGCACTGAACAATGCCCTAGAAGAAATGGACTTAATTGATATATATATAGGGCGCTTCACCCCAAAGAAGCTAAATATACATTCTTTTCAAATGCACATGGAACATTTTCAAAAATAGACCATATGATAGGGCACAAAACAAGCCTCATAAATTCAAGAAAATTGAAATCTTACCAAGTATTTTCTCTGACCACAAGGGACTGAAATTAGAAACAAACCCAAAAGAAAAAAAACCCAAAACACTGAAAATCATGGAAACTGAATAGCATGCTGTTAAACAATGAATGGGTCAAGGACGAGATTAGGGAAGAAATCAAAAAGTTTCTTGAAACAAAAGAAAATGAGCTGACAACAACCCAAAACTTATGGGACACAGCGAAGGCAGTCCTGAGAGGGCAGTTCATAGCAATGCAGGCCTACCTAAAAAAAAAAAAAAAAAAAA